>PVJL010003989.1:0-141601 GCA_004026885.1 Lyroderma lyra
TGACTGGATAAAGAAGCTGTGGTACATATACACAATGGAATATTACTCAGCTGTAAGAAAAGATGAAATATTGCCATTTACAACAAAATGGATGGACCTGGAGATCATCATGCTTAGTGAAATAAGCCAGACAGAAAAAACCAAAAACTGTATGACTCCACTCATATGCGGAATATAAAACTGAAAGCAACAAAGAAAAAAACAAATGAACAGAAAACCCATGGACACAATCAATAGTTTAATGTTTATTTGGGGACAAGTGGGGAGAGGATGGGAGAAGAGGGAGGGGGAGATAAATATACAGTGATGGAAAGAGAACTCATAGGTTCACTGGGTGGTGAACTTACTATACAACAAGTTGACGATACACTGTAGAATTGTACACCTAGAACCTGTGAATTCTTGCTAACCAATGTCACCCCAATAAGTCTAACAATAAAAAAAATGTAAAACCTAAGACACTTGCTGATATTGTCACATTTTAGCATTAACCATGCTAACTTGATGTAGAATAGAGAAAATGGGATTTGATTACTCTTTTTATTACATACTTGCCATGTGACTTTAGGCTTTCTGTACCATCAGCACCTCAGTTTTTTTATTTCTAAAATAAGACTCATGCTAGCACAGTGTAAGCAATAAAAAAATTAATATGTGGGAAGCACTTAACAATAGTTAATGCACACTTTCTTCCAATATCTTTAATAATTTTGTTGACTTCTCTATCTATAGCAAGGACCTTTTAAGTGATAATTAAATTCAACAGCATTAGCAAAATAATTGTACAATGCTCATAAATAAAAAAAAATAAAAGAATAAAAATGTCTTCAGCTATGTAAAGCAATAATAAACAGATAGGACCTGTATAAAATCAATAAAAAAGAAATGTAGTGAAATTTAGCAAATATCTGAAAGAGATTCTTGTTATTCTTAAAACAACTTTTTGATCTCAAAAAAGTTTAATATTCACATTTGAAACATCCAATATCCTTAACGAATAGCAAATCATCAATATTTTTATTATAGATTTTAGTTTTGTTTCGTTTTCTTATATCTTTATTAAGATTAAGATATCTTTATTGTTTAAGATCATTAAGAACAGATTTTTGTAGTCATATTTGGTATCTATTCATAATTTATTCCACTTTCTCAGGCCAGTTAACTTATTATGGCTCCAGTAATAGCATTTTATGGTTATATTTTGAATTTGTAAAGCAGAAATTAATGAAACTCCTCTTAATTTCCTAGCATTCACTTAATATTAGAATGTGTCAATAACTGGTGCTCTCTGGAGAAATTGTATGTACTTTAAAGGTGGAATCTATTTTCATTTCCATTGCCTATTCAAAATAGCATCTCTAAAGTATCGATTAAGGCTGTTACTACTTTTCAGAGAATGTGTTTAAGATTTTTTAATGAGTATTAAAACAAATAAAGATTATAGAATTGATTTATTATTTATGTATTCCTGCTGAAGGTACTTAGGTTGTTTTTTTCCAAGAGTGTTGAAAGAGTGAAACAGAAATGCTATAAACCTGAAACTCAGGGAGATCTAGCTTCAGGTTCTTCTGTTCTCCCCCTTGTAACCTGAGGGATTTGAATGAGCAATTTAATGTCTGTGAAGCTCTGTTTTCTCCCATATAACATGGAAATAATCTCATAGAGTTGTGATAACTGTTACATAAAGATGTTATGAAATGAAATTATATATATAAAGCACCTGGAATAGGCTCTGGTAATTAATAGTTTTATAATAATTATATGTGTTTGGATTTGGCATTTAGTCATTGTTAAAATGCGTGTGTATATAAAATCGAGAACTTTCTGAATCCTCTGGTTTCTAACACAAACATCTCTGCTGATACAATGTATAAAACACACTTAGACACAGATGTTTGTAAAAATATCTACCAATGGCATATAAATTATAAAATGCTTGTATGTTTAAGTGTATCATTTGTGTCTAACCCTCAAGTAATATTAGCTACTTCTGAAAAAACACTTTTCCTCTGGAGAAAGTGTTGCCTAAAGTGTACTATCAGAACACTAGATCACATGCTCTGTTAAAAAAACACAAATGGAATTACCACAGCCAAATAAATGAATGAGCGAACAAACAAATAAATAAAATGAAAGAAATTTTGCATGTAGTATACCAACTTAAGAGAGTCAGTCTCTCAGTTTTTATAAGAGGTCCTAAGAATTGTGGTTTAAAAGAAATCTTTTAACATTTACTTCAAACACAAGTCTACCAAATTTTAAAAAACGGAGCCATTTTTCTGATGTTTTGATTAACATTCTCTTGAAGGAATGTTCCACTAAATAAACTGTCTGAAATGGTGTTAACTGCTTGAACAAAAAATAATATTAACCCGTGGATCAAACTGAAATCTCTAGTGACACTAGAGATGTAGTTTGGAAGAAATCACATGAAGCCAAAGCCTCAAACATGACTAAAGTGAAAGGATCTCTCTGCGTAGATTATAGAATATAATAAAAATAAGGTCTGATGTTTTAGTAATTAAATTTTGCAGGGAAGGATATCAAAATGACAGCTAAAAATAAAATACAGAAAGTGAAATGATGAAGTACAAGTACTCTATTGAGAGTAAGAGTTAGGATTTGCCTGGTCAATCTTAGAGTCCTTATATGTGTAACAAAGGAATTAGACAATATGGACTCTATCACATTCTTTTGGGCACTCACTGTAATTCATATATCTAATATAAAAAATAAAGAACGAAAGGTATTTTCACTCACTATTTCCCTAAATATTTACACTTTACATGATATTTTTGTATTTATGAATCACTTTAATAAATGCTATTAATATTAAATCTGAGTCCAATAAATGCTATCAAATTATTATCTCAGTTTTTAAAATAAAGACTATATGTACCTAGAGAAGAAGGAAGGAAGATGGGAGGGAAGGAAGGAGGGATGAAAAGAAGGGAAGTAAGGAAGAAGGAAGGGCAGGAAGGAAGCACGAGTCCAAAAGTTCATGGCTAGAAAACTGTCACCTGAATTCTAGTTTCATGTTTCTTCCTCTCTTCCAATTTATTCTTATCCGTTTCTTTGGTGGATCATAGACATGAGGGGAGTGCCTGATATGGTGAAGAGGAGCAAACCTGAACCTCTTCAATTCAATGACATTTCATTTTTTACCTTATGGAAGTATGATATATATGAAGGCTGTCCAGGAAAAAAATCCAGCCTTAAATGCCTCTATTTTTCATATTACATGGCTGGAAGACAGAAATTATAAAAATATGTGATAACTATTATAGGATTATTTAGAATTAAATGTTAAGTTTCCACTTGCTGTTTGCACTTATTCTTTGACTATATCAATTTATGTAATTTTCCTTAATGAGGAATGATGATAGATGAGTACAGTTAGCCCTCCATACCCATGGCTCCACTTCTGCAGATTCAGTGAATCTTGGGTTAAACATATTTAAATGTAAAAAATTGTTATGTTGTTGCTGACATGTACTGTTAAGTTAGACCTATGTTGGTGGTACTGAACATGCACAGATATTTCCTTTCTTGTCATTATTCCCTAATACAGTCTAACAATTACTTAGATATTATTTACATTGTGTAGGTAATTTAGAGATGATTTAAAGTATATGGGAGGGTATGCATTGGTTATATATGCAAATACATGCAATTTTATATAAAAGACTTGAGTGTCTGTGGATTGTGGTATACCTTGGCAGAAGGGTCCTGGAACTAATCTCCCTTGGATACAGAGATAAAAATCGAGTGTCAAAGAGATTTTTAGAAATAACATATATAAATCTATATTTATAAAATATATAACAGAACATAAATATAAGAACTATGTATTTTACATTGTTTTTAGAGATAAATAAAATTTAGGTGTAGAAGTTGATTCTTAGGATAAATGGAATTATTGTGATGGTCAGAGGTGTATAATGGAACAAGCTAATTCACTTCAATTAATTTATTTCATAAGTGCCATGATATAATTGGACCAAAATAGAGGAGATTCGTAGACATAGGAAACAAATGGAATAAGCAGTCTGAAAAGAACTATATACTTTTTTCTTAAAACTTTGTTAAGTCTAAGAATTTATATTTTTTGGGTTGGTTGGTTAAATGCTATATAGCTATTGTGAATGTATCTCTCTGGTTTTATCCTATATTACATAATTTTATCATGGAGATAGAGAAGATTTGAGTGAAATAGTCTTAATGCTTTGGAGAGATAATATGACGAAGAACAGGTTATTTTGAAAGTTTTTGCTGTTATGTATATGAGGGCTATCCTGAAAAAATCGGCCATAAATGCCTCTGGTTTTCCAATGACATGGCTGCATACTTTCTGGACAGCCCTAATCTATTTTTTGCAGTTCCAATTCTTATTATCTGTCACATTTGCATGATGAAAAATTTTCAGGATGACTATCGTTTACTTAATCTTCAGCAGCAGTTTTACCACACAGTATGTTTCTAGTGTTTTATTAAAAGAACAACAGTGGTGTTGGGTATGTGTGAAGAAGAACATATTTACAGAAGTAGAATTTCTGCTCCTTCGCCCCCAGATTTCATGGGGCAGCCTGGTGATTTTCTATCTTTACAAACTGTTTACTGCTCTGGCAAAGAAAATTGCCTCAACATGAATAAATGAGTATTAGTTCATAAGCTGTGCTTAATTAACCCAAATAAAATTGATGAACCCAATGTTGAGTATACTATTGCAAGCTTTCTATTTTATAAGTACTCCTCAGCATTTGTAATAGTAAATAATTTTTATTTTCAGTGAGCATTAATTGAGCACCACATATGGGTGTGAGACTTCGCTGAGTGTTGTAGATCCAATAATGTTTTAGAGGAGTGGTGGACTACCAGGAAAATAGATGGCTAAACAAATAATTTTAATATAGCTTGATATAGAATAATAGATATATTGACTAGGCTAGATGAATTGATTTGGCTGGAGCAGAGAGACCAGTGGAAAACAATGAGCAATAAATTTTAAAAGATCACAGGCATGGCAGAAATTAGAAGAGTTTAGATATAATGTCATGATTTAATATGTTACCTATTGGATATGAATTGAAGGAGGAGGATAGGAGATCCTATTATGACATTTCATGTCTGTGGTTGCAGCTTGGCAGTTTGGTGTAGTGGAGTTATCCTGTACTTCAGCTGTACTTCTACGACGTAATAGCTGAATAACCTCAGACAGTAGAGTTCAGAGTCCTGGCAACAATCAAGATTTGGCCAGTAGAATGGAATGATGCTGCAATTATATTTGATGATCTCATGGATCTGCAGTTTATCATATTAGTTTTTTTTTTTACTTGTTTTAGTATTTTTATTTTTTTAATAAGTGCATAAAAATATTGAATATTTTCTACTAAAAGTTTCTACCAGTAGTTTCCACATGGAAATGGCTCCATGTGACAATGTCCTCAAAGGATGGAGATTACATTAAACAATAATAACAAACTTAGATAAATAGAATTACAGTTGCATTACAACTATTTTGATACTGATTGGGGACAGTATTGATTTGAAAGCAGTGAAAAGGTAGGGTATTTGTGTATGGAAGGATAAAATGCTGACTTCCTCAAGGACTTTGGGGAAAATTTGACAGCTTTCACTTTAGAGTCCCTGAAGAGATAATATTTTGGTGTATTTGGTATACTTTCCTTACAATTCCAGTTTCAGCTAAGGCAACAACTTAACAATTATTGTAGTTATTAGGAGAGAATAGGTGTAACTGTTGGTTTTAATGAAATAGAAATTGCAAGGTCCCAAGAGAAATTGATGACAGGAAAAGGACTAGTGAATGTAGCTGCATTGGCACAATGACATGGTGAGATGGGATGTAGGAAAGGACATATTCTGGAGGTGAGAAGAGACTGGGCACATATGACAAGAAGTGAATACCTAGAGATCTAACTTCAGAGTTGTGAAAAACCCACCTATTTCTGTACTCAAAGGTATATGGTGAATGATCCAGAAACACAAATCTCTCTTTTAAGACAATAAAATTTGTTGCCCAAATGTAACTACAATAATAACTACCTAACTACAAGGTTTGTATGCCCCCAAAATAAAAACTATAATCATTTACTTAAGCGTATTTTTTCCTTGAGCTGGAGAAGTTTTGAATGCATTTTTGTATTGTATGTGCAAAACTATGCACATAGTCACATATATTTATCCTGAGTAATTACTTAAGTAAATATATCACAAAGTACGCTAGATTGCTGCACCACTGATGTCCACTTTTATTTTTTGACTGGTTGCATTCTATTTACTTAAGTATATTCACTTTAAACTCCATGAAAATACAATATCTTTTCTTATTGTATTAAACTATATTCTACTTTTCTATCAAATATATTGCTTTAAACTAAAAGTTGAATTTAAACTAACCTTCATTTTAATGAGGATCTATTATATAGGCTATCTTTGCTGGATGCCCAATAGTTCTCTTAACAATATTGAATCAGCAGATTTGGGTGGGAGTAATATTGCCACTTTCTTGGACAGGTCCCTATGGACATATGTCCCAGCATGTAGATGCTCTTTGTGATGTATTTGTGATATCCGTGTGATGTATTTCTGCTCATTTCTTGAGTACTAGGATGACTAATATCTCTTCCTTATATGAACTATATCACAAACAAATCTTTGAGGACTCATAAATTTTTTAAAGAGAATAGTAACAATACATTCCAGATATCCAAACAAGATGCCTGACATTCTTAGGGGTGAATGGCCATGGAAGACGATATAGTTTGTGTTAGTACTGGCCTGTTATTTCTTGAAGATAAATGCTATCTGTCTTAGTCAACTTAGGCTGCTATAAAAAAATTCCATTGACTGGGTTGCATAAACAGCAGACCTTAATTTCTCACAGTTCAGAGGGCTGGGAAATCGAAGATTAAGATTCTGGAGGATTTGGTTCTTCATGAGAGCCTTCTTCCTGGCTTTCAATCAGCTGCCTTCTTGTTGTATCCTCACATGGCAGAAAGAGGAAGCTCTAGTGTTCCTTCCATTTCTTAGAAAAACACTAGTCCCATCATGGGGACCCCCCCCTCATGATTTTATCAAAATTGGATTATCTTCTAAAGGCCTCACCTTCTAATGCCATCACATTAGGATTTAAGGCTTCAGTATATTAATTTTTGGAGGGTCACACACATTGAACCCACAACACTGTTTCTAAACACATGAATGACATTCTTAATATTCGAGGAAGGTAGTAAGTATGTAGAGGATCGATTTGAATTAGTTTATAGCTAGGAGTATATTATTAGAATTCAGATGTGAGTTGACTACTGAATTGGAGAAGCTCTATGGAGGGAGAATCATTGCAGTTTAGGGTGATTCATGGACTGCCTCATATTCTACCTATACATGATATCTGCTTCATGCATTTTTATCTGAAACATGTCAGTAAGTAACTGACTGCTGAGTGAAGGCCTGATCATATTTATCTTTAACATTTATAAAAGTGTTCTTTAGTGACCCAAAATGGCATTTTGGAGTTCTCAACTTGAGTTTTAAGTTCGTTGCATAGTTTTATCTATTTATATTGCAGAACAGCAAATTTTGGAGGGATAACAAGGGAGAATCTTTATATTATCCATTTGTGTGTTTGTGTGTATTGTATGAGTGTGTGTTTTAGAGAAGACTGATATGCCAAAAAATAATTAACCATACAAACAAAAGATAAAAATGCACAAAAAAAGCAAAAAACAAAAAACCAATAAACTTCTGTTTTTAATGTCATTATCAGTGTTTCACACAGTGGAGAAGCTACTATCCATTGTTCTCTATGTATTTCTTGCAAGTGTAAAAAAGGTATGACTAACTCAAAATTACTAGCAATGCCTGAAAATAGTACATGCTAGCACCTTTATTTCCTCACCACCATGACAAATTCTTTCCTAATCATCCAACACAGTGACAGGAGAAGAAAACTTAGTGAAAATGGTTTATGTAACAGCATATGGTTAACAATTACAGAAATGTTTCAGAATGCACTAAAATTTTTAAACCATCACAATCTAATCATAGAAAGTAGTCCTAATACCACATATCAATTACTCTGTCATCCTCTATGGAAGACAATTTCCTGTGAGCTCTCCCATGCACTGGAAATCAATAAATCACATGCTAAAACTCTGAGAAATGTGCTGCTTCTAGAAGGAGTATTAAATTGGGGACCTAATTTGTGTTGTAAAGAACACTTTCTTTTACCCATTAGAGTAATTATTTTTATAAGATGACATAAAGAAGATAGAAACACCGACCAGAGTTACTATATACAACTTCTAGATAGCAGTAATCTACCAAAATCTGTGTTTGAAGCAAAGTAATATAGAGCAGATAAAAATTGAAATGTCCATAGTACATTTATTCTTTATATAAACCATCAGTTTGTGAGCAGTTTATAGTACTGAAATTCCAGTTATCAGATCAAAATCGTGAGAAAATGTGGTACAGTATCCTAAAAATAAATTGTGGTACTCTTTCTTTTAAACAGTATTATGTAAGAAAGTTTTAGTTTTAATTAAGATACATATTTTAGAAAAGAAAAGTAAGTATTCAAGGACATTAGAAAAGTTAGTGGTGAAGGAAATCTCCAGGACTTTGCTCATCTATGTCATCTATAGGCTATCACAGAATCTGTATGGATTATATTCTTGGATCCTTATTGTACTTACTGGTGTGTATGTGTGACTCCCCAGGGTCTGTACTGTCACATTACTTTTTTTGTTTAATTTTTTTTCCCTTGTATTTTTTTCTTGTTGCTTCTGAAATAGATGCTGAATTTGATGGTACTGGTGCTGTTTTTCTTTAATTAACGATTTTAAATTTGTTCTGCTTCACTGAAATATGAATATTCTTATGCCATAAAATTGTTGAACTAGATAACATTCAAGATCCTCTTAATGCTTTAAAGGTATTTGTTACTAGTTTACATGGTAACAGCTTAAATTATGCCACTATATATTTATTTGACTACATTACAATTAGGAGGGATAAAATATTTAAATTTAGGCATGCCTTATTTTAATCCCAGTGTTAAGTTTATCAATAGCTGAAGGAATGAAAACAAAAACAAACAAAAAAAACAGTAAGAGAGCTGTATTTTTTATCAGTTATGTGTGATTCATTTAGTTTTTATTTTTTATTGAGAACAAGCTGATAGTTTTTTCTTGACACAGACTTCGATCGATAAAGGAGTCTTCCTCATTATCATTCAAAGCATTTTTGTTTTGTTCTGAATATAATTAGTTGAAATTTGTATCTGAATATCTGCATACTGTGATAAATTGAAATAACTTGTAGATGTGTCTTCATTCAGACATGTAAACTATAATGGTAGGAGAAAGGAAACTGTGATTCTGATTCTTTAAGTTTTATCTCCTGATAGCTATGGAGTATGCCAATATGTCGTGACTGTTTATGATGTCATTTAGTTATTAGGTTAATGATTTATTTCCCCCCCCACAATTTTACATGAAAAAGAAACTTTAGCTTTTATTATCATATTAAATCCAGAGTTAAATATACTATATATGGTCAGAATGTTATGAAACATATTTGTAAGACATATCTTGATCTCTGCTCATGAAACTATAATCAATTAAATGATATCCATTCAGAGAATATCTATTCAGTTATTTAAGTCAGAGTTTTACACAACATATCTCTTCTTTCAGGTATGTTGTAGCTGGATAATTTTTCAATAGTTAGTGATGAATGCTTTTAATTTCTCTATTAAAGTGTTTCATCTGATTAAAATATGGGTCCCCTGTATATCTACCTTTGGCACTGTATTCTTCAGAAAGAAATGTTCGCAGAAAATGAATGCGTCTGCTGAGCAAATAGTGAAGCCACAAAAAAGATTGCTCAGGGAATTAGATTAACCATGCTGGTAGAGGCATAACTGAAACCCCATTAGTACCGAATCAGACAGCATTTGCATTTGCAGGGGCTGAAAAAATCACATTAATTAATGTTCACAACTTTTTTGGTGAAAGGGCATGGTGTCAGAGAGAAGACAGGCCTTGTCCTGTTTCATCTGTATGTTATGCAAGCCCACCCAAGGCCCCTGGCCACTGAAAAGGAAGCAAAAGAACTGAAGCAAAAATGATCACTTTTCATCTGAAAGCAAGAAGAAATGTTTACTCATTTAGACCATTCCTTTCATTAGAATGTTTGATTTTGAATGACAGTGTATGTGAGTATATTTCTATATGTGAGTATGCATTTCCTTTATAGCAGATTTTATCAGGAACCTTTATCAATGGCATACTCTGTATTTATTTTTATACCGCAGTTGTTTCTATACTACTTTTTCTTTAAATTTTGGTAATATGTGGTCTCTGCCCTAACAAATTATAATCTTACGTGGATGCAGAAACAAAAAATTGATATACTGTAAAGAACATAGGGTGTGAATTGAATACTTAAGTTGCATATAAAACAAAATTATGTGTTATGAAAATAATATAATACAGCATTTCAAAGCTTTTACATTAAAATGACTGTTATTACTTTGAAAACCTCCAAATCTCTGGGTAGGTGGTGAACACACAATGCAATATATAGGTGATGTATTATAGAATTGTACACTTGAAACCTATATAATTTTACTAACTGAGGTCATCCCAATAAATTGAATAAAGATTTTAAAAAGGTGTTTTGATTTAGTTATTGCCTTTGACATGTGTTCAAAAGCAACACTTTTGATAGTAACGATAGTTTATATTTAAAGGAGAGACAAATGAAAGAGGGGAATGTGTGTAGGATGTTATGTTGGAAACCCAGTTGCTTAAAGGTGTGTATCGTCATGTGGTAACAATTGCACTGCTTTAATGGGGAATCAAAACAAACTGGTCTTCAGCTTTGCAGATGTGGAGTTTAGAATACCTCGGAAAGGCTACTCACAATACTTTCCTTTAAGTAGACTGACTCATGTTAATGATCTCACATGAGGGGAGTGTAAATAAAAATTATAATACATTATTCCTATGTAGTTGTCAAATACTTCTGTCTGTTATCTAAGATGTTCTCTTCCTGATCAGTATTTGAGAAAAGCAAATAAACAATTAGAAAGTGTTTGGGGGTAAGGAAAATAAAAAGATTATGTGATAGGATAATACATTGAGGTTGAGGTATGAAACGATTAATCCATTGCTGTCCCTCAGCCTGTACTCTGCAGTGCTCATATCCTTCAGATCTATCAAAATCCTGGAGAATGCTGGTTAGTATTTGTCAAATTCTCAAACTGTAGATCTATTTCTGTAAGCAGCATGTAGATAGATGGTGTTTCTTTAGTTAGCACACTCTTCAGATAAGGTGCAGTAAAATTCATTAAGTTCACTTTCTTCTTATGTACAGGTTCTAACACTGTGTGAGACACTGACCTTAGATTCTTACCTTGGTTGAACCAATTATCCTGTATTCCCAAGATAATTTTGGTAAAGTGTGTTTACATGAACACTCTCGGGGTACTTTTCAGGATGCTAGAGAACAGCTGTGAAAAGATCACTCTTCCTCCTTACATGCTGAAATTCCCAGTGTCTTAGTGTGGAAACCATGTTTGCAGTACTTTTTAAAAATTGTATTGTGCTAATCCTAAGAGTATATGTGTGAGAAGAGGCCAAAGTTGGGGGTAAAACAAAGTTAAGAAAGGATTACTTTTTATTAATGAAAATTGCCTGTCATTGTAGGAGGATCTGAAGAACAGAAACAGATTCTTCAAGTTGTTCTGAGTGACATTAATCCTGGCTATAGATAATAAGACTCTCAGCTAGAACAGATTACAAAGGGTGGCTCTAGTTCAAAAACTGTCCAGAATGACCACTCAGGCAGGGTGTCAAGTTTGCTCTCACTGTTGTTTGCTATCTTCAAACAAGAAGCAGAGCAGAGGTAAATGGCACATGAGTAAGTGGATATAGCTTTATCTTAGTTCCTCACAGAGAGCTAGCCAGTTTTGAAGTCAATGTAGCCCTTTTAAAAAGGTTCCTGAGCACACAATGCAACACATAGGTGTTAAATTATAGAATTGTATACTTGAAACCTATATAGTCTTGCTAACTAGTATCACCCCAGCAAATTTAATAAACAAAAGTAAGTTTCTGATACTGTTAGAACACAGTTGGAAACATATCTATACATAAGGAAATCACTTTATAAGGTGATTCCTTATTTCGTCATAGACACCTGTTCGTTCATTCTATTTTTTTCTGCATCAACATTATTCATATACCTCCTTTATTTATATATAAATACATTCATTTTTCTACATATACATAATAAGCCTCTTCAATAAATTAATTTAACTGAAACTATGCTATATAAAACAAAGCCTGATTTCAAAGTTGTATTTGTGTAAAAAAAGTAATTAAGCATCGTTTCATTAAGACAACCCTATGCCTTAAAAATATCACTTTATTATTAGAAATTATAGCTATTATTGAGACCATTTTGGCTAACCTTTTCAGAGATTACTAGTTAATTTTACTTATAACTTCTGAGATAATATTTCTATTTCAACTATTATGTGAGTTTTCAAGTGGTTGCAGCTTTAAAATAGCTGTGGGAAGAGTATATATTATTATCAGCTAACATGACAGTATGGAAGCATTATTCACATTACTATTCACAAGCAGAAAGGGAGAATGAAACCCAGGTATTTTTATTTAACTTGTTTCTGTTTCCTTCATGATAATGTTAAGGCATAAAAAACTGGCAACAGATATTCTAAGGGAATTTTGAAATGTGACAGAAATTACAACACATTACAACTTTGTTTTAAAATTGCACTGCTTAAAAGACAGTGGACTTACAGAAAATTTTATACCTAAAGTATTCTTTTTCTAAAATGTTTAACTTTCTACAATTTCTAATGCCAAATTGGGGCCAATACCTAATCTACCTTTATAAATGAAAGTATTTTCTTAAATAAATCTGCTTTGCCTTAAGTTTCAAGTGCAGAGTGGTTCCTGTTAATGTCCTTCCAGGTATGGGTTTGGGGGCAAGAATGAACTAAGTGCCTCATTTCTGCAACACGGGAGAAGGAAACTTTTTTCAAGTTAAATACCCTTACATATTTGTCTCTAACACCCAAATCAAACCTTATTGAATAACCATCTTTGGAATATTTTTAATTTAATGCAAGCCACTTGATTTCTATTTTTATTGTTAACTAGATAATAATTACATTGTCTTAATGTTGATATAATTTTAATTTCTCAACTGAAGTAATGAGGTAATAAAACAAGTAAGTTATTATGAACAGTAAAGGGAGGAAATGCCACTTAGTGGGAAGCAGTTTAAATGGGGTTATCTTTAGCTCATGATCAAGGCTAAATGTATATTTCCCATTTTTTATAACTTTAACCAATTAAATTTAATTTTGGATACAAAAAAACAGCAAGCGTGTTTGAGGTTTATCAAATTCTTTAAGTTGGGGAAGTCCAAAGTGGGTTTATTCTTAGTTGAGACAAATATGCTTTTTTATATTTAATTCTCCCATGTAAAATGCCAGTGAAGCCCTAAAGCCATTTCATCCTCATACCAATTTCCTTTCTTCTGAAAAGAAAGTGAATAATTATTAAGTAATACAAGAGGTAGGCAAGTGGGGAAGTAGCTATGCATCCAATTTTATTATTAAATATTTGCAAAAGAAACTTCTACAAGTGGTGACTATTAAATCTTATTTCTTGAAATTCATGGGACTCTAAGAATATGTAAAGATGTATGTATTGCTTCAAGCAGAAAATAATTTTATTATATTGTTTCTCCAAAATGACTAAGAGGGTTGTGAGTAAAAGCAATTTCTGAATCTGTTAGCACCGTCGTGTTATAATGAAGGTTGACCAAAAGAAATACCCAAGAAATGTACTTTTTAACACATATAGAGAAATATAACTATAAAAATTGCATCAGTGCTGATTATATCAAACAGAAAAATATATTTTGATCATTGCTGCCACTATATGATATTCGTAATTTCTCTAATTATTACATTGCGAGGCCAGAGAAAAGGAAGGAGAAAAACCAGTGACAGATATTAAAATCTATCTGTTAAACTTACAGATGTGTCAGTGGGACAGGGATTACAAGTTATTTTTGTTGTCTAGTAGCATGACAGAAAGCACAGGAGTTTTCAAGCTGGAAAAACAAAACAAAACAAAAACAAAAACGAAACTGAGGAGAGATGAATTTGTCGATTATTTAGAAAATATATTCCAAATCAATTGTTTGCTAAAATATTCCCCAAAATGTCTTTTAAACACTGATCAGTGAACAATTTTTGGAATTTTCTAGAGTGCTTATTGTATTGGGTTTATTGATATTAAAGAATATATATTCATTGTTTAATAAAAATTCTATTACTTGTTAATACATTAAATACAATATTGAGAAATTTTTTAAAAATCTCCTTATTGTGAAGGTAAAAACATATCTCCTGAGTAACAGAAATTAAATTGCTTATGCTATGTACACAAAATAGTGATATCGTGCCATTGAGCTCATTAAATACAATAAATTCAAAGCTGTCAAACATAATGGTATTGATTAGCTTCATGTGATTCATGCGTATGCTAGGGGCTGAAGCCTAGCTCTTCAGGCAGTACCCATTGAAGTCCTTAATACAAGTGAAGTGACTTGAGACTGCAAAAGAGAAAAAGTTTCTTGACTGACAAAAATGTGAAATGACAGAAGTAATTTCAAATATCTCCTAGTAAATTAACCATAATATTTATTAATAACATCATCTTTGCTAATAAGGATCAGGCATTAATAAATATGGGGCAAACAAAATGGACTTCAGAGTCTTGATCAGCTGTCTAAACAGATGAAGGTCATATGAAATTATAGAAGGTTAGCAATAACACTGTTTTAAAAGTTTAAATCTACCCGTCAGTAAGTAACTGGGAAATTCACAGAGGTCCTTTCTTTGCTCTGAGACCTGTTCTTTCAGGGGGAATGTGCATGTGCAATAAGTTCTATCAATATAATTACTTAAAGGAGTTTCCTAGTGTGTGGGCAAAGCTATTGCCTCAGATTTTGCCTTCTTAATTGGGAAAAACCACATCACAAAAATGTTGTTTAATTTTTTTTGTTAGTTTTCTTTTTGTGGGGAAAATGTACATAACATAAAATGTATGCTCTTAAATGTTTTTAATTGTATAGTTCAATAGTATGAAATGCATTTATATTGTGCAGCCATCACCACCATCCATTTCCAAAACTTTTTTTATCTTGTGAAATTAAAGTTCCATTCTTTTTATATAACTCTCCTTGTCCTTTCTCCAGTCCCTAATAATCATCATTCTCCTTGGTCTCTATGAGTTTGACTATTCTAAATATTTATATCAATGAAATCTTACAGCATTTGTCTTTTGGTGATCAGCTATTTCACTTATCATAATATCCTCAAGATTCATTCATATTTTAGCATATATCAGAATTATTTTCTTTTAAAGGCTAAATAATATTCCACGGTATACAAGTTCCATTTTGTTTATCCATTCACCCATAGATGAACACAGGGATTGTTTCCATGTTTTAGATATTGTTATTAATGCTGCTGTGAGCATAAATGTACAAATACTTTGAGACTTTGCTATTTTGGGTGTATGCCCAGAAGTGAAATTGCTGGATCACATGGTAATTTTGTTTTTAATTTTTGAGGAACTACCATAATGTTTTCTACAGACGCTGTACCATTTTATACTCCCCTGACAGTTAACCAGGGTTCTAATTTCTCTGCATCTTCATCACTACTTGTTATTTTCTGTTTTTATATTTGTCAGTTGGTTTTCTTTTTTTAATAATAGTCATTCTAATAGGTGTGAGGTGGCATCTCATTGTAGTTTAGTTTTGCCTTTTCCTAAGGATTAGTGATGTTGAACAGGTTTTCATGTGCTTATTGGCCATATGTATATCATCTTGGAGAAAGGCTTGTTCAAGTCCTTTGACCATTTTTTAATTGGGTTGTTCTTTCTCTGTTGTTTAGTTTAAGAGTCTAAATAAATTCTGGATATTAGTCTCTTCTAAGATATGTTGCAAATATTTCCCCCCCCCCTTATTTTAATTGCCTTTTTACTCTGTGTCTTTTGACACATGAAATTTAAAAAATTATATGAAGCCCGTTGTGTCTATTTTTTCTTTTGTTGCCTGTGCCTTTGGTGACATATTCAAGAAATCATTGTCAATCCAATGTCATGAAGCATTTGGTGTGGTTTCTTCTGAGTTTTATTGTTTTAGCTTTTACATTTAGGTCTGATCCATTTTGAGTCAATTTTTGTATATGGTATAATGTAAGTGTCCTACTTTATTCTCTTACATGTAGATATCCAGTTTTCCCAGCACTATTTGTTGGAAAGTCTGTCAGTTTCTCCATTTAATAGTCTTGACTCCTTTGTCAAAAATCATTTGGCCATTATAGAAAGTGTTTATTTCTGGACTGTTCAGTTCTATCCATCTATATGTCTGCTTAATGTGAATACCACACTGTTTTGATTACTGTAGTTGTGTAATTAAATATTGAAATCAGCAGATTTTAGTCTTCCAGCTTTGTTCTTTGTCAAGATTGCTTTGGTTATTTAGGACCCCTTGAAATTTCATAGAAATTTTAGGATGGATTGTTCTATTTGTGCAAAATCATGTTGGGATTTTGTTAGGGACTGCATTGAGTCTGTAGATCGCTTTGGGTAGTATTGACATCTAAGCAATAATAAGTCTTCCAATCCATGAAAGTGAAGTGTGTCTTCTTTTATTTATATCTTCTTTACTTTCAGCATTATGTGGTAGTTTTTATTATGCAAGTCCTTCACCTCCTCGGTTAAGTTACTTTTTAAGAATTTCATTCTTTTTGATACTATTGTTAAGTGGAATTTTTTTCTTAATTTTCTTTTTTGGATCGTTCATTGTTAGTGTATAGAAATGCAACTGACATTCGTGTGTTAGACTTATATCTTGCTATCTTTACGTAATGTGTTTATTAGTTCTAACAAATGTTTTGTGGAATCTTTAGGTTTTTCTATATATAAAATCTTATCTGTGAACACAGATCAGTTTACTTCTGCCTTCCCAATTTGGATTTCATTTTAAAATTTATTTTATTGCCCAACTGCACTGGCTAGAACTTACAGTACTATATTAAATAGAAGTGGTGGAAGTGGGTGTTTGTGCCAAGTTTATCATCTTAGGAGAGTTGTCTTCAGTCTTTCACCATAGAATATGATGTTTGCTATGGATTTTTATATATGGATTTTATTATTTTAAGATACTTCTAGTTTATTGAGTGTTTTTATCATGAAAGGGGGTTGAATTTCATCGAATGCCTTTTCTGCATTAATTGAGAGGATCATATGTTTCCCCCCCACTTTCATTCTATTAATTGATTGCTCTTCATATGTTGAACCACATTTGTATTCCAGGAACGTACCCATTTGGTCATACTGTATTATCTTTTCATTATGCTACTGAATTTGGTTTCCTGTTATTTTCTTAAGTATTTTTTAAATCAATGTTCATAAGAATATTGACCTTCAGTTTTCTTGTAGTGTCTTTGTCTGGCTTTGGTATTAAGTTGTCAGCTAGTTTCATAGAATAGATTAAGAAGTATCCCCTCCTCTTCATTTATTTTTGGGGAAGTTTGAGAAGGATGTGTGTCTGTTCTTCTTTAAGTATCTGCTAAAATTCCCCAGTGAGGTTATCATGCCCAGGGCTTTCTTCGTCAGGACATGTTTGACTACTGATTCAGTCTCCAAACTAGCTATGGGTCTATTGAGATTTGCTTAGTTGTTTCATATTGGCATGTGTTGTGTTATTAGGCGTTTGTCCAGTTTATCTAGGTTATCCAATATATTGAAATAAAATTGTTTATAGTATTCTCTTATGATCCTTTATAATTTTGTAGTATCAGCAGTAATGTTTCAACTTTAATTTTTTAAATTAACTTGTCTTTCTTTTTGTCAGTCTACCTAAAGATTTATCAATTTTGTTGATCTTTTTGCACAACCAACTTTTGGTTTTGTTGATTTTCTCTGTAGTTTTTATATACTTTATTTGGTTTATTTCTCTCCTCTGCTAGCTTTGGGCTAAATTTGATCTTTTTTCTAGTTCCTTAAAGATAAGTTGTTGATTTGAGATCATTCCTTTTTTTTTAAATGTGTGTTTAGGGTTTAAAAATTCCCCATTCGCACTTCTTTGGCTGTGCCCCCTAAGTTGGTATGTTGCATTTTCATTTTAATTTTTCTCTAATTATCCTTTAATTTTTCCTGTGATTTATTCTTTGATCCATGTGTATTTAAGAGTTAGTGGTTTACTCTCCACACATTTGTGAATTTTTCAGTTTACCAACTTTATCATATTGTAGGTAAAGAAAATATGTTGTCTAATATCTGTCTTTTAAAGTCTGTTTAATTTATGACCTAACATAAGTTTATCCTGGAAAAATTTTTATGTGCACTTAAGAAGTAGTCCGATGTTGTTGGGTAGAGTGTTCTGTATGTGTTCGATCTAGTCATTTTGTCTTATTAAAATTCTCTATTATCTTATCTATCTACTATCTAGTTGTTTTATCCTTACTGAGAGCAGAATATTAAAATCTCCAAATATATTTGTAAACCTATTCATATCTCTCTTCAATTTTGTCACTTTTTGCTTCATATATTTCAATGGTCTATTATTGGGTGCATGTTTATATTTGTTTTATCTTGTTGTGGTATCGAACCATTCATATAACACCCTGCTATGTCTCTTGTAAACTTTTCTCATTTAAACTTATTTTTTTGTAATATTACTATAGTGATTTCTGCTCTCTTTTGGTTACTGTTTTAATGGGGGATCAATTTTTTTGTCCTTTTACTTTATATTTGTATCTTTGGATATAAAATGAGGTTTTTGTAGACAGCATATAGTTGGATCACATATTTTTAATCTTTTCCTTTAACATCTGTCTTTCAATTGAGAAGTTTAATGCATTAACATTTAAGTTAATTACTGATAACGAGAAATTTTATTTCTTTGATATTTGTTTTTCTTATAACTTGTAACTTTTTTCATCTCTCATTTGCTGTGTTACTGTCATTTTTTGTTTAGTTGATTTTTGTAGTGAAATGTTTAATTCCTTTTTTATTTCCTTTGGAGTATATTCTATAGATAGATATTTTCTTTGTGGATACCATGGGGATTACACTTAACATCCTAAAGTTAGAACAATCTAATTTGAATGTATACCTTCTTAATGTCAATAATACACAAAAACTCTGCTCCTTTATAGCTTCACTTCAAACCCTTTCAAGTATTGATGTCATGAAATGACATTTTTATTATATTTCATTGACACACAAATAAACATCGTCTGAATTTTTTTATGCATTAGTTTCTAAGATTATGTAGACAACAAAATTTGAAGTTATCAACTATAATAATACAAACGTTGTAATTGCTCATGTATTTACCTGTACTGGGATCGTTTTTCTTCATACAACTTTAAATTACTTGCTAGTGTCCTTTCCTTCCAAGATGCAGGGCTCGACTTAGCATTTTTAAGATATGGTCTAGTGATAACAAACTCCCTCAGCTTTTATTAACCTGTATATGTCGTCATTCCTTCCCCTCTTTTGCTTTATCAGCCCACTAACTTCTGGCTTCCAAAGTTTCTAATGAGAAATCTGTTTGTAATCTTATTGAGAGTTTCTTGTATATAATAAGTTGCTTCTCTCTGGAAGCTTTCAATCTTCTGTATTTGTCTTTTTCTTTAGATAATTTGATTATAATGTGTTTCAGTGTGTGTTTCTTTGAGTTCATTCTGCTTGGATGTTCATATTTCAAGCTTCTTGGATGTTCATATTCATGTCTTTAATCAAATTTAGAAAATGTTCTGTAATTATTTCTTCAAATATTCTTTTTGCTTCATTTTTTCTTCTATTCCTGAGAAGCCCTCAATGCATTTGTTGTTCTGCTTGATCACATCCCATAAGTGTTTTAGGCTTTGTTCACTTTCCTTCAATCTTTTTCTTTCTGTTACCCAGACTCGTTTATTTTCATTGATGTATCCTCAAGTTCATTGACATTTCTTCTGTCTGCTCAAATTTGTGTTTGAATCTCTCTAGTGAATTTTTTATTTTGGTTATTGTAGTTAACCCTCAGAATGGCTATTTGTTTTCTTTTTGTGTTTTATATTTCTTTATTAGTATTTCCATTGTCTTTAAAAATCTTTTTTTCTTCCTCCTCTTACATTAGTTCTTTGAGAATCTTTAAACTATCTTTTAAACTCTTACTTTAGTAGATTTACCATCAGATCTTTTTCAGGAACAGTTTCTGTTGCTTGAGGGTGTTTGTGTGTGTGTTCTTTTCTTTTGAATACTTTCTTGTTTCTTTGCGTGTTTTCTAATTTTGTTGTTGTTGTTGTTGTTGAAAGTGGATATTGAAATCTAATAATATGGTAATTATGGAAATCAGATTCTCCCCTTCCCCAGGATTTACTGTGTGTTTTGTTTTGTTTTGATTGCTGCTAGCTGTCCCTGTGCTGCGGACCAGCCTGAGATCTTTTCTGAGCCTCCACCTTTTCCTTTCATACACAGTGACTTCCTCACTTTCTCTGTGTATGCTTTTGAGTGTCCTAAATTTTTATCTTTAGCTCCCAGAAAGGGAAAAATGGTGAAATGAAGATGGAAAACCACACTGGTTCTTTAAATACCTTGGAATTTATTTCAACCAGGGGAAGAGGGGCTTTCGACAGTGAAAGGAGGTGCAAAAACTATGGCTGACTGCCTCTGTGTCTGCATCTCTCTAATCAGAAGCAGCAGCCTTCAGTGATCAGAACACAGAACACAGAAAACACACTGAGAAATGGTTCTTGTTGCCCACCTTGGCTCCCTCAATCAGTGCAAGCTATTCAGGAACACAACTGCTTGCCGTGGGTCTAGGGGCTGAGTAGCCACAGCTGAGTTAAGAGCTTAAATTCACCAGAATTAACTACATTTACTATTCAACCTTTCTATGGAAGTTGCAAGCCTTTAATATACTCCAAAATTCCAAAATAGAGACCGCAAACAGATTTGATCAGTATAAATGCTGTTTGGTTAGAAGATGGAGTCTTAGTGATTCCTACTCCATCTTTCCAGAATGCTGTTGTTTCCTGCTTGATTTTTGTTTGTTTGTCTATTTGTTTTGGGGTAGTTCCCTGGCTGGGAATCGAACCCAGGCTGCAGCATTGAGAGTGCCGAAGCCCTAGCCACTACACCACCAGGGAACTCCCTCCTGGGTTTTTAACATTACTGGATTTAGAGGAAAAACAATCTTCCTAATCAGTAAGATGAATGAATACAAAATTGGGTAAGATTGGAGATAGACCAACATAAATTATTTACTTTGTAATTGTAAATCCATGATTTGTGTAATATAAAATTTTGTGTGTTATATTATTATAGCATAAGTTCCATGTTCATAGATTGAAAAATCTCTATTTTTAAACATCTCTACTGTATTATCTTTCTGCGGGCCATTATTAAAGCCCAAATTCAGTTGGTTCATTCTTTTTCTGAAACCTTTGTTTCAGGTATGTTCAGAAGATGCACAGTGTTGAAATTTAAGAGAGTGAAATTTAAGAAAAGATATTTGCTGTACTCTGTTCATATACAACACAAGAATAAATAATTGGTAAATATCCACAGGCGTCATACTCTCTAAACAGGTGCTCTGTAAGTGCTGCTTGAATGCACACCTTTTCTGTCTAAAACATGTGAACCCATAAAATTTTATTAACTTGACAGAGACTGCAGTGTATGAAAATTCACTGAAGAAAAATTCTAGAAAAAGCATTGAGTTAAAATGAAAAAGTTATAAAGAATGATTAGAATGAATTTTTAAATTTTCTTACTTAAATGAACTTTAGTCTCTTGTTAGAAATAGCATTTGAAATGCTCAACTTAAATAAGTAAATTACCTTAAAAATAGACAATAAGAGAGGTTCCCTTGTGGTGTAGTGCCTAAGCTTCAACACCGTGGCTTGGGTTCGATTCCCAGCCAGGGAACTACCAAAACAAAACGAAACAAAACAAAACAAAACAAAACAAAAAGGGAGTTCCCTGATGGTGTAGTGGCTAGGCTTCAGCTCTCTCAGTGCTGCAGCCTGGGTTCAATACCCAGCCAGGGAACTAACCCCCCACAATAGACAATAATTATAGTTAAAATGCATTTAGTTTCCTTTTTTTTTACTTTAAGAATTAATGTAGCCTTCTTCAGTGATTCTGGCCTGTTCTACATGTACTCTACATCCCAGAAGAAACTGAGAACTTCAGCATATGTACTACAGGTATCATCAAACTAAAACAGCAGAAGTGCTCTCTTTATCCTTTCCAGGTCATTAAATGTGCTCAGTAATAAAGCTTAAGTGAAACAGTTTGTTATGGAAGAAGCTCCTCGTACTCCTGTATAGAATTCATGAGGTCAGATTCCACAGTGTCAAGGAAAATCAGCCTAATGAAGCAACCTAATTAAAATTAATTGAGTATGATTCTGTCTCTTCACTATGAGATTGATGTAGGGTTATTTTCAACATTTTCTTTGGTTAAGGTGAAAATATACATCGATACTTTTTCGTTTGTCTTCTTCAGCCTTTTTCCAGAATTGACAGTTTTAATAGATAATAATGGTTCATAGAATTTAGAGATGGAAAAGATCTTTAAGGTTATTTAATCTACTTCATGTTGAGATAATCTTATTCTCTTCACATGTCTCTCATATCCCTTCTGAATGTGGTTCTCTATAAAGACACTAAGCTGAAAAGTTATCATATACTGAAGCCTCTGTGCTTTACTTAAATCAGGCCTGGGGAGACTTCTTCAGGACCAGGACTACTTCCAGTTTTTCCAAGTGTTGTGGTCTACTAGGTATTTATTTTTGCTTGCTCTAGTACATACAGCTGTCTCGATTGTGTAGAGCTGATTCTCACCTCTAGCAACTGTACATGAATGTGTGAAAATGTGTTTCTTTTACGTTTGGCTGCCTTAGTCACTTGGCCCTGGCATAATGTGGTGTCTACTGTGACACTTTTTTCTTAATTCAGGCATTCATCCCAAAATTGCTTGGTAGCCCACTGGTGGACCGTGATCAACATCTTGCCCTGCCCTGGTATAAATCATATATACTTACCATAATGACATAATGTAATCTTGCTGACAAACTTGTGGGGTCACTAGGTAGATTTTTAGTTCAGAAATTTAGACTCATGTTCATAATGCAATCCAACAGATTATGCAAGTCATCATGATTGTCATATATCTGATTAAATGGGGTATGTGCAGACATCACCTTTGGCATAACTGACATTTCTATTATTTAAAAAGACTGTCCCCCTTATCAAGTCAGCTTACTATTCCAGTAAGTTAATAGCTTGCGTTTTGGCTCCCTTGAGTGTGCTTGCTTGTGCATAAATATTATAGTCCTTCTGCCAGGTAGTCAGTATTTGTAATTAAAATATTCAGTAGGTTTGACAACTTTGAATATACAGAGATAGACATGGTGTTGACCTAATAGAAATATATAGGGCCTAGCTACAAGGAGCATATTTAGTGATAGCATTTTGTGCAAACTAAAAGAGATTTAAAATTTCTTTTCTTGAACATACTTCTTCACTAGCCTGATGTCATTTATTGTATATATTGCGACAGTCCTTGTGGAAATTAAAATTTAATCTCTTAAACATTTTCTGTTTTTGGAAAATATTATTGAAAACATTTCCCTTATATATACAAGAATAAAATTAATTTTTTTGTTTATGTTTATGCTATTTAAAGTTTTATTTTTATATTAGAAGCCTGGAAGAATGGTAAATGTAATTGAGCAGGAAAACTTAGGTACACTAAATAAAATTTCTCTAGTGTTACTCTATGTATCTTATTAATCACTGCCAGATAGAGTAGTCATACAATTATTAAAGTCCCTAGAATAGAACCAGTATATCTACTAAAAGCTTTGTATATTGTAAAACTCTATCAACCTAGACACTGTCAGCATGGTGGGGAACCTGAGCAGGAATCACATGGAGAACTGAAGCAGGGTAACTGCAAGCATAAAATATCTTTTTAAATGAACCTGCTGATAAAAAGCTTCCGCAGCATGACATATCTCTGACATGCTGGGAAACAGCAGCTGACAGAGCAAACCAACATGTAACAGTTGGATTCAGTGGTGAAGATATAGGACCATAAACCAAATGAGGCTTATGAACAGCCGCCAGAATCGCAAATCAAAGTCATTATATACCAATTCCATGTGGGGCCAACTGGTGAAACGACTAGTGCCCTTTCCTTTAGATTTTCATGAATAAAAGCAGCAGTGAACAGGTATCCAGACCAATAGACAGTATCATTTTTTCTTTGAAGTAGCAGTTATCCACCATTTGGGAAACTTTTGACTATCTATTGGCCATTTAAATTTTGTATCCAAAACATTATCCTTTCTTTGCCATCCTTCAATACCAATTTCTAAATAACAGAACCTGAATTAAGTGTCATGATTTCTCGTGCTCTAATCAACTAGACAGCAACTTTCAAATATTTTCTGTACTGTGAGTAACGGAGCTATCCATCATTATGCCTGTTTAGATTGTCAAAGGTGAGGAAGCATCCTCACAGGTGATAGAGAGACTGGTTGTACTAAAACTTGTGAAAGTGTTTCTTTCATTCTGGTATTTGTAAAACAATGCATATAACATAAAAGACTTAAGAAGCTGTATGGTGAAAGAACAATAAATCATTAGCACCACAGGAGAGAGTTTTAATAGCCTTTGATTAATCTATAATCTACCACTACTGCAATATTCTTAATGGAATTTTCAATTAGATTGTTATTTGAAACACAATTCATTTTATATTTATTAAATGTTCTGCATACTGTTATGTTGTCATTAGGTAGTGTTTAGCAAACTGATCATCAAAGCAGCAAAGAAAGATCACACATTAATTATCCTTTTTAGGAGCTTGCAGTGCCTTTAAAATATTTTTTAAGAGATTCAGAGCTAAGATTTCATTATTTTATAATCTAAAGACTTTTGTCTTTTCTTTACATTTACATTTTACCTCCTGTTGATGAATAATTGGCAAGATGTCGACTATTTTGAGCTCGTTTGTATGCTTATAAACAGTATGGGAACACTGCTTACATGATACTACCCATGTCATAAGTTTTTTTGTAAGGATGAATTGCAGAGTAAAACTTTAATTTGCTTATTTTTTTTTGCTAATAATAAATATAGGGCAAAGTTTTAATAAATGTTAAGTTTTAATGTTAAAAATATTAATTTAATATTTAACACTTATTTTGTAATTAGGATGTGCCAGCACTGTTTGTGTTGTGTGTCTTAATTCACTGACTGTTCTGAGTATTTTGCATGTCTTATTTTATTGACTTTTGTAATTGTGCTGTTAGGTAGTTTTGTTTTACCTATATTACAAATAAGAAAGTTCGGGCACAGAGAGGTTAAGTAGTTGGCTGAAGGTCAGGCTGTGTTTTGGACCCAAGCTAGTCAACTCCAAAGTCTGTACTGTTAGTCACTGTACTTTTCTAGCTCTTTGTCAACAATCTCAAATGAACTAGTGTATTCTAAAATGTTCCTTTGTAAGATGGATACTTGGAACTCAGAATATATGTATCAAATAGAAATAATGCATATTAGCCAATGGCTGTTACACTCATCATATATCCAACATTGTATTATATGAGAAAATAATTTACTTTCTTTTTCAGCCCTAAAGAAATTCTTTGTATCATGTTGATTTGACAATTGAAATAGTAACCATCTTCAAACCCCTGCTTTTCAGTTCTAACTCATGGGCATAGACAATAGTTTCAGTGGTTACCAAAGGGTAAAGGGGGAGGAGGGTGGAGGAGGAGGGAGGGAGGTCAAATACAAGGTGATAGAAGGAGAACTCACTCTGGGTGGTGAGCACAGAATGGAACACACAGGCGATGTATTGTAGATTGTATACTTGAAACACATATAATTTTGCTAACCAATTTCACCCCGACAAATTTATTAGATAAATTCCACAGGGAACATCTCTCTAGTTTGTAACAAAATTTCGAGCATGCCCTTTTGTTTCCTAGTAAACTGTTCCTTATGGTTGCTGATTAGCAGAACAACATTTCCCTCAGCCACCAGTTACTCCCTGCATGCAGCAGAACCTTTCCCCTCGTCTCTTCTATCAACCCGACATTCTCCATCTACTTAGCTAGATCTTCTCTGTCGTACTTCTTCCCTGGCTTTAACCATATGATAATTAGTATTTCACCTTATTTTTAATACTTCAATATTTTATCTTATTTTCTGGAAAAATTATGTATGCCATTAAAGTTATCTTCATATATATAAATCTTACACTATTGAGCAGGTTCATTTTTATAAGCTGGCACTTGCTTTTCATTTTTTACTATATTCAGTTTATTTAGATTTTTTAATTGCCTCTGAATAGTGTGTGAAACTATCATCATTCAGCTTAGGAGAAATAACCTCATAATAAAGGTACTTACAGCAATCTCAGTGATTAGTGCTATGAATAAAAGATAAGTGAAATGGAATGGCAAAGGCTAGAAATATAATTGATTTTTTTTAATTACAAGTATTTGGTACTTTCTAGATGTTAAATTGACTGCAACATAATTAAGTTGCAGTCCACTGACCTTAAAAAAAACCCCACATATTTTTAAGCAGATACTCGTGCCCTGGAAAGGGAAGGGTCACTGCATTTGATATGTACATCGTTCTGTGAATGCCTCAATTCTCCTATCCTGGTGCGGGGAAAAAGGGTCAGGGCTTGGCCTGACTTGTGAGTCCCGAAGATCAGAAGACAGGAAAAACTCTTTAGTGGAGATTTAACAACTTTGCAAATAAGGACCCAAGGTAGCTGCCAGCATCCAGTAAGACCCCAGTAGGCAGAGCATTTCAGGGAAATTATTTAGCAGAGGCTCTATTGCCCCTGGCTGAATTGAAAGAACAGGTATAGGATAGATCAAAGCAAATACATAGATAATCTAAGGTAAATATGTAGTATAATTTATGTTATAGAATATAACAACTTAGTTTTAACAGCTCAGTTTTATTATTCAGATATTTAAAATGTATTTAAAAATTCAGTGTTCTTTGAGCTGTAGGAACAACACCAACATGAATCAAATCAGTTGAGGATTCTGTTCTTAAAACTGAGCAGAGATAGAATGTTAAGTGTATACAACTAATTAACCACAAGGTAGATAATGATATATTTCAAAAAACAGTGCAGAAGAAAAGTACAATGAGGTGTTACAAGAGTAGGAGATTACTCTCCATTGGAAGGGTTAAGGGAGGCTTTCAGGGAAAGAGGCAACTAAATTGAATCTTGAAAGGTAGAATTTTGAGTATTATATTTTCATTGATAGGGGAATCTAAGTAGATGATTAGCAAGGAAGACAATAGGATTTTGTTTTAAGCAGAGTAATCACAGGATCATACATGCATTCATGGAAGACTGTTACTACAGAGGAGAAGCAGTAAAGTCAGTAATAATACACAGAACAGTCTCAGTACTCCAGACATGAGAAATGGCAGCTGTGAACTAATGGTGAAACAGGTGCATAAAAACAATCTCAAAAGAAAACACTTATGATTTCTGCCGCAAAGGTACTTAGTTGGAGATGACCATCAGGCTTTTGGAAACATAAGGCTTGAATCCAAATCTGAAGGTGAATAATCAGGAGTCAAATGTTACTGATTTTGTTGAGGACAGCAAAACGGATTAATTTTCTAAAGAAACAACTACATTTGAAAACCAAGAGGAAGAATGTAGTAAAGGAATAATTGGAGAAGTTAGAAATGATCTAGGAAAAAGAAGCTGATATCATGAAAACTTTTAAGAAGAAGGGTTTCAAATCAAAAGTGTGTGGATACTGTCCATTAAGAAGCTGTGTGGCAGGCCACAAAGGCTACCTACCAAACGATTCCTTTTATATGACGATACCAAAAAGGCAAATCCATTGTGACAGAAACTAGATTGGTTGCCAGGGACTAGGAATGGAGGGTAATGACTGACGACAAATGAGCAGCATGAGGCAATTTTTTTGGATTGATGAAACTGTTATTTATCAGGATCGTGTTAGTAGACATTTGATACTATATAGTTGTCAAAACCCATAAAACCGTACACCACAAAGTGTAATTTTAGGTATTATAAATTAAAAAAATAGAAAATAAAAGAAAAAGAAACAGTCATTAATTTGTTGATTAAAAACAGTGGATTCACTGTATGAGGATTAAGTGGATATAGTAAATAAATGAAGTAATAACACGGCCTACTTTCCCAAGAAGGTTCATGGTTAAAAAGAAAGAAAAGAAGGTAGCTAAGGGTGTCTCTGGGTTGATTAAAGGAATGTTTAAAGAGAGGAAAATTAAAGATTTCCTCTCTGTAATAGAGGTTTAAAAAAATACATGCAGAGGTTTAAAAAATACATGAATATTCAAAGGGGAAAATTAATATAGAAAACCTTTGAGAACATAGTGGGTAATGGAGAGAGAACAGGAGTTACTTTTGTTCTTATGAGTGGGAAAAAGGAACAGAGAATGAGTGTAGCTACAGAAAGTTATTTTAAGGGCATCATGTTGAATCACTAAAATTTGAGATACAAGTATGGCAAAATCTTGTTTAGCTAAGTCCATTTTACCTCTTTTTAACAGAGTCTGAATATTCAATTTTATACCCTGTCAAATGCTTTGCTCTCTTATAGCCCCAGAGTGTGAAAATTGATTGGTCTAAACCAGTAGCTCTCAAAGTAGGGTCTTTAGTGGAGACTTTGTAAGAAATACAAATTCTATTCCAGACATACTAAATAAAACTCTCTAAAGAAGACATGCAAATAACTGACAGGTGTATGAAAAAATGTCCAGTGTCACTAATCTCATAAAACCACTGTGAGAAATCATCTCACACCTTTCAAAATGGCTGTTTTAAAAAATGATATAAAATGTTTTCAGGATGTGGAAAATGTATGGTAAATGGTGTAGCCACTGTCGAAAATGGTATGGGGGTCCCTCCCTGCCACCCCCCGATTATAATTAGAACTACCATCGGATCCAGCAATCCCATTTGCCAGAAGAATTGAAATTAGGATCTCGAAGACATGTTAGCACTCCCATGTTCATTGAAGCACTATTCGCAATAGCCAAGTTCTAGAAAGAACCTGAACATCCACTGAAAGATGAGTTAATAAAGACAGCATAGTGCAATTACGTACAATGGAATACCATTCAGCCTTATAAAGGAAGGACGTGCTGCAATATGCAACAATACGGATGAATCTTGAGGACATTATGCTGAGTGAAATAGACCAGCCACAGAAGGACAAATGCCGCATAATCCCACTTCTCTGAGGCATCTGAAGTGGTCAAATGTGTAGAATTAAAGACTGGAGTGGTGGTTGCCAGTGACTGAGAGGAGAGGGGAATGGAAACATGATGTTTCAGTTAAGCAAGGTGGATAACTCCTAGAGATCTGTTGTACAACCTTGTTCCTATGCCAGCAATACTATTGAAAAATTTGTTAAGATGATTGATCTCATGTTAAGCGTTCCTTCCCCAATTATAAACAAACAAACACTGGAGGCGGGGCCCAGCTATGTGGGTTTTTACAAGCCCTCCATGTGATCTGATGCAGATTTCATTTTGAGAACCACTGTCTAAGCCTGTGAGGATACTTCCATTCCATTTGTAGTGCTTGCTTTCCACATAAGCATATTAATTATCCCCACTGAAGAGGAAGATTTGGGGTTGCTTTTGGTCAGTGACTTACTTCTGATCAAGAAAGAGACACCCGTGTAATATTGAATGTCAACTGCAATTGAAAAATGAAAAGAAAAGAAAAATAGAAAGAGACACCACGGAAAAACAGCTCTTCCTGCCCTGGACTGGCTGCACGTCACCGCTTCGTGTAGCTCTCCGGAAGTGTGCTCATCTTGGGGAAGAACCATAGAAGTAAAAGCCATTGTGCCGAGTATGGTAGAATGGAAACTTGGAAGGCAGCTAGGTGCTTGATGCATCTGAGTTCTTCCATAATGGCATTAAATAAACTTGGAACCATTTCTATCTGGTAACTGACACATATGTCACCTGCATTTATTTAGCATTTACACTTAATCCTCCACAATGTGAATCTCCTCTTTTTCAGCAGCAAATTAATGACCGTGTTTCTTTTCTTTTCTTTTCTATTTTTTTTAAAATTTATAACTATACATGACCTCATTGTTTAAGCTGCCCTTAATAGTGACATTTCTTACTTGCAGTTACAGGCGCCAACAACTGATTTGAAAAACAGTAATAGCTTGGTTATGTTACATTCTCTGGTATCTTCTTTCCTATCACAGTATTGTAGTTCTCAGTGAAAATTTTCTATGCTTTTGTCAAATGTTTTGATCAACAAATATAATACTCCTATTGAGAGTATTAATAGCATCTTTACATACAATCTCAAACCAGATGTTAAGATACTTATCAAAGACATTATTATCAAGATAAGTGGTGCTGTCTTAACAAACATGAGCAGATTGTTTCCACAAGGTATATTAGCAAATGGATTTAATTTACCTGGAAATACTAAGGCAAGAAAAAAGGTGGTAAAAGGGAATAATGAAGCAAATATATTTACATTTTTATAATGTTTGAATACATAAGTTTTATTATGCAATGACTTTTACTTTTGTATAATTAAATGTTTTATATTAAAATTTAAAGGCACATTCCAAAACTAGACCAAAGAATGGAAAATATATGATACAAATGATGGCAACAACAACAAAATTTAGCTTTTATTATTATAAAACAAAGTGTCATTTAAAGCCAAAAATATTGATAGAAACAGGGAAATTTTATTCAATAATAAAAGGAACAATTCATCAGAAAGAAAAAAATAATTAATGTGTGTACATGTAAAAATTATATTTAAGTATATAGAAACAAATGCTGATAGGATTGTTAGGAGATATCAGGAAACTCATCATTGGGAGATTTTTAAAAATATCTCTGTAAAAATATTATTAGGTCACATGATTAAATAGACTTGCAGAATATAATACAGTCAATGGATATAATATTCCTTCAAAGAAATATGGAACAGTTGGAAAATTTGATGTCTTTGCATATCAATAAGGTAGCATACCATTTATGTAAAATTTAAAACCATAAAAACAATTCAATATGTTGTTTATGCTTACATACATAAAAGCATAAATTAGCTAATTTCAAGGATGGTTTACATTGGGGTCCAGAATGGTTATTTTTGAATAGATAGGGGGTAGATGGAAAGAATAGAGGTGAAAATTATATTTGGCTCTTGGCGATACTTATTATTACTTAAATATAATCTCAACATAATGAAAATCAAACCACATAGTGCAATTTTAATAGCAGTAAGTATAAATATGTGAAAATGAGAATGTGTCATTTTCTTTCCTGCCCCATCACTCTCTTTTTGGGGGTCTTTCATAGCAAGGACATTGTGTTAAGATTGTCTTGAATTTAATGGAACTGTATTTGTGAATTACAATAATCAAACTGTATTAAAATGGACAGATGGCAGTTCCAATTATGTGTGTTTTTCATGAACAGAAGTTGGTTAAAATTATGAGCCAGGATCTAACTACAAATGTCTGTGAACATGACATGTTATACTGACATGTTGTCCCTGAAGGTATTTCTGAAGCAGTTTCATCTACTCTAAAGTCGGAGACTTACAACAATGTCAGGGAAATAATAACATAAGGTTTGTGCAGTCAGAAGATTTTTAGATATATGGAATACCCCAAATCAAACCTATTTTGAAATGTTAATACATATTAGAAGATAAATCTGAAGCTGTGCTCATTTATTTTGAGTCCTGCCATGTTTTATTTAGAATGATAACTTTCTGAAATAAAATGTCCTAAGCTTTATAATCACCACTAATATCTTCGAAGTGAATATACTTAAAAACAGTGATGTACCTAATTGCTGAAATGACAGTAATATAGTTAACCCATGTGAGGCTTACTTATTACACTTAGAATGTGCTGAATTTATTTCTGAAGCTTACTTGACACAACTATTAAATATATTAATAAATAATAATTGCTAAAATTTAATTTTCCGAATCTGAATGTTTTATCATCATATAAAGATTTTACTTATATTTATCAACCATCTGTACTCTGTACAAACTGTGCTAACCTGGATGGTGGCATGAGGAGAGGGGTTCAATAATTGCTTGCAAAGATGAATGAGACAGCACTGATGTTCTTGAAGAGTTAACTGTGACCAAGTGAGGAAGACAAATAAGTAAAAGTGAAAATGCTATAGAAAAATATATGGTAGGAAATGGGGTTGACATCCTGAAAGGATCAGAAAAAGGTGAAGTGGTGCGGAGGTAGCAATATAGACAAACTTATACAATAATCTCATGTGAGCTGCTGATGTATATAATCATCTATTCTATAATGATAGATTAATTTAGTTTTAATTATATGCAGGTATTAGAGTTTACAATTTCTTTAAATGACTATAGAGGTATAGATATAAACAGGTAATGATTATATTGTTCTAATTTTCCGGGATGATTCTAACTTCAGTGTGAGATGGGAGGAACGTTCTGTACTTCACCCACCCATCTTAGAATTGTTCTATTTACCCATTTCCGCCATTCTCACGCAGGCAGTCCTTTGAGCTACAAGCTCTACCAATGCATAGGGTTAGGGTTAGGGTTAGGGTTAGAAACAAGGATGTGATATACAGCATAGTGGTCAATAATACTGTAATAACTTTATGTGATCTCAGATGCTTACTAGACTTATTTGTGTGATCAGGTCATAAGGCATATAAATGTTGAATCACTATGTTGTACACCTGAAACAAATATAATATTGTATGCCAACTATCTTTAGTATAAATAAATGAGAAAATTAATTAAAAAATACACTGAGTTCATTCAACTTCTTCAGAGAATTGAGGCTTAATTTGCACCGTATGCCATACAACTTTAAGTAAGTTTGAATCTAGTTCAGTGCTACTTTCACTGCTTCATGTTGACTCAGTGTTATCTTACCAATAATAAGTAAATATGAAAAAAAATGCCTTTACATTCTTTAGAAAAGCTATAAGCTAAATGCCCTTTCTTGTCAAGTTTCCCTTTGTCTTGATGAAATTCCTTTATTTATTGCTTAATGATTAAGGCTGAACATGGAGAATAACATTCTAACCCATTTATCTGGAGGAAATTTTATTCCTCCTTAAATCCAAGTGCTTATAATTTATAAACTACTTAAAGTTAAATTAGTCCCTTAATAAAAACACATTACTATGAGTATTATTTAAACATGACATCAATATCCACGAGTATATCCTGACTAGCAATGGCAAAAAATAAAATTAATATTAATAGTAGTAATAATACATTTGTTTAAAATGGCATTTCTATCTTTGTATGTGAGACTCATTTTCTTATTTCCTTGCACATTCTATGTAAAGATCAGCAGACATGATTATGTATCTCGAATATTATCAAATATCAAGTCTATCAGGTATTGAAGGTATTCTCTTGGGTTATGTTGCCTTGTCAACAAATCTTAGTCTTGGTAGATTTGTGGAGTTGAATTCTTGGCTTCTGAGAATTTAATAAAACTTGCTGGACTGAAAGCAACCACCTTTCCTATAACTGCAAGACAATTGATCATTCACTAAAGTATTCATCAAGTTGTACTTCAAAAGAATTGTACTTGCTGTTAATTGTGATCCTACCTAATTTGTATGCAAATCACAATATTTTTATTTTTTACATTTCAGTAAGTCAGAAACCTATTTTAAATAGAAATTTTTACCAGAAGTTGAATATCTTGTGTTTTTAAATAAAGGAGTTATACTTCAGCGTTTTCACAAGATTTGGGCCAGTTGAACTAAGTTTTGAATTATTTGAAAATTTTTGGAATTTTCTTATCTTTTTTGTTATCATTATAAGTTAGATTTCATTTCAAAGTACTTTTTCCAGAAAGCCAAAATCTGATATATTTCCAGTAAGTCACGTATTAGCTACATGGCTATCTCCAAATCTTTCACCTCCCTGGAACTACGATGTCCTTTAAGATTTGAACAATGGACCCAGCCATTTATCGCACGTTTCCGTGAAACTAAAGGAGTTCCTTGCAGGGCGTGGATAGGGACTAGGAGTTCTTCTTTTCTTAGTCACTTGTGGTTCAAACTTGTAACTTCTTGAAACACATCAATTCACTGGGTACAGCCTTGACTTTTACTCTTATAATAAAAATGTAATACATATATACATACATATATGTAAAAACTTATTGATTCATTACCTTAAAATGGGTGTACTTTACTTTATCTGAGTTACATATCAACTTAAAAAGTCACTAAAAATGAACTATGCTTTTCTTAGTACCTTCATTTAAAAATTTTTAACTTGAGAACAACAAATAAAAAATCTGAAATTTTCTGGTTTAGTCACTTCTTTTTAAATTTGGGAGCTAACATATAGCTTATTTAAAATCTGTTGGGTTTAAGTCTTGTCTGGAAACAAATTGGAGTGAAACCTAGTGTATAAGAATGACAAGAGAAAGAAGGAACGTCCAAAATTTTTTCCAATGATATCAAAATCATTTAAGTTTTATAAAACATATAAAAAAATTACCTGAGCCTAATTCTCTTCTGCCTAAAAAAGCTATCTTGCAGTTTTTTCCTCCAAGAAAGATGCAGTTAGTGATTTCAGTTAAGTGAAGTATCAACCACTTTCCATCCTCGTTTTTTAAAGATCTGATTTAGTATTGAATACAATTTTTTACTGAAATAGTTCTTAGAGGATTTTTAAACTTTTATACCTTAAATTTTATGTTAGTCAATAATTATGTTGTTATTATTCTAAACCTTTTAATACATGTGTTTATAGATAACTTTGAGGAGTTTTGCTTCTTTATTGGACACTAGGAAACAAATGACACACAAGCTGGTAATCAAGTAGAACTGAAGAAAGGACTATTTACAAAATGTAGACAAAGGGAACCTCAAGGTCAAAATTACAGGGTGCCATTACTATCCCTAGACCTGCAGGGCAGAAGCCAGGGGAGGGAGTGGTTGGTGGAAACTGGAATGAGACACAGCCTTGGTCAGAAGTACGTGGGCAAAGCTAACATGATATCCTCAGTGTGCTATATCCAGTAATAACCTATATCCCGTTTGCCTAATAGTACTATATTTCAAAGAGGATACAAGGAAATTTTTATAGTCAACTTTAATGTATGAAAATCTCTAGACTAGGGCCCCAAGTGTTTATTTATTTATTTTAAGGTAAATGATAATTTTTTATTGTTAAATTTATTGGAGCAACATTGTTTAGAAATTGTTTAAAAATTACATAGATTCCAGGTGTACAATTCCACAATACATTGTCTATGTAGTGCACTGTGTGCTCACCACCCAGAGTCCGTCCTCCCTCCATCACTGTATATTTGATGACCCCTCCATCCTCCCCCACCTCCATTCCCCCTACCCCTCAGGTAACCACTAAACTATTGATTATGTTCATGAATTTTTGTTTCTTTGTTATGTTCAGTTTTATATTCCACATATGAGTGAAGTGATATGGCTCTTGTTTCTCTCTTCTGACTTATTTTGCTTAGCATGATTATCTCAGGGTCCATTCATGTTATTCCAAATAGCAGTATTTCATCTTTTCTTATGGCTGAATAATATTCCATTGTGTAAATGTACCACAACTTTTTTATCCAGTGATCTATCAAAGGACACTATGGTTGTTTCCATGACTTGACCACCATGAACAGTGCTGTGATGAACTAAGGTTTTCAATTTTGGGGGGTAGAGCCCCAGAAGAGGGATTGCTGGGTCATATAGTAATTCTATACTTAATTTTTTGAGGAATCTCCATACTGTCTTCATGTCAAATCATTGTGCTCTACACCTGAAACGAATATGATATTTTTTGCCAACTGTACTTGAAAAAATTATAATTTATATTTCCACCAGCAGTAGATAAGGGAATATAAACTATAACTTTTTAAAGTATAGTTGGCATAAAGTATTAGTTTCACGTGATATGATCACCACACTAAGTCTAGTAATCACCTGTCACCACACAACGTTGTCACAATATCACTGACTAGATTTCCATTCAACTTGTTTTCCTATCCGCCACTGCCAACCTTATTCATTTGGTCTCTGTTTAGATGAATCAGACAGAAAAAGACAAATAGCATATGGTTTCACTTATATGTGGAATGTGAAAAAACAAACCAGTCAAAACAAAACAGAAACAAAATTATTAATTTTAATAATCACATAGATGTGTTTGGTTTAAGAAAATCATGTTTGGAGTGACTGCATTTGTCATGGGAAATTTTTTATTTAGAGATATTTTTGGTTCCCACCATCACAGAAACTAGCACCAGGAAGCCATTATTGGTACAATACTATCACTTCCCAAAGCTATTGACTTTACGACCCTCTTATACAAAGGTTTTTATATACCTTGTAATATATTTCTTGGCAAAGATTGTGTGTACCTCAAACAAATACATTAGCTATCTGGAATTTTGTAGAGATGCTGATACTCTGTTTTAGTAATTAAAAATAAAATATTTTGTGAAATAAGAGAGAAGTGTTGTTTCAGTTTTTAAAAAAAAAATAACTGAGAGGCAAATAAAAGCCACCCAAAATTATATAACTCAAGGTCAAATTTTGAGTTGACTTTTAAATTTTGAATATAGGCCACTATTCCAACTTTAATATGAGTTACTTAATATCATTTTGTAACAGAATTAAGCTATGAAAATCAAGATTTTCTCTTTGTTTTCAAAACAAAGAAGTTAAAAGAAAAACCACATATAAGAAAAAGACAAATAATACAAACAGTAATAATGCAACTTAACAGTGTGTCATTTCTTGCTGTTATTAAAATAGTAACATCATAAAGTACCTTTGAATTGATCTTTTGTGTAGTCCATTGTAGAAAATAGTCATAATGTTCTTCCACATGAAGATATGAAAAAGTAAACCTTACTTTTCTAATAAACCGTTCCTCTAGTCTGTATCATTTATCAACTTACCAACCAGCATTATTTTTCCATTAGAACATTCCCATAAGTAAAATATACTACTTCATAATAAAAATAGAACTTTCTCAATGTTCCTTTAACCCTCTTAGTTAAAAGATATTACGTTTTTAAAATTATTATTATATTAAAGTTTTAAATTTTAATAATTTGGGCTATTCATTGATACTATAATCACAATAGCATTTGGGAGAAGGTGTCCAGAGGAAAACTTTGGAAGATGGAAATTTGGTATTTTAGTAAGAGGTTATGTGATGTATAAAAGTGTGGAATGTGTAGAAATATATACAATATATTACATGTTGAAATGCAAATGTATATGGAAATGTAAAGCTAAATTTAAACAAAAACTTTCCCCTTCACTCTCAGCTGGTTTTTGTTTGACTTCCAAACAGAAAGAACTTTATCATAAAAGTTAATAATTGAGTTAAATTACATATAAAACCAAGGACTTACCATTAGGTCTAGTCTGAAAGACTGAGAACCAGAGCACAGAGAGTCAGGAAAAGGTAAATATTCCAGTCTAACCAATCAGGCAGAGAGAGAAAGTGACTCTCCCTTCCCCCACTTTTGTGTTCTGTTCAGGCCATCAGCAAATTGGACTGTGCCCACCCATATTGGGGAGGGAAAAGTGCTTCACTCAGTCTACAAATTCAGATGCTCATCCCTACCAGAAACATTGTCACAGACACATCTGGAAATGATACCTGAGCAGATCCTGGCATGCAGTAGTCCTGTCCACTTGACACATAAAATTGACTTTGCAGTAGATGATTAAGAAAAAAATATATATAATAAAATATAGTTTTAACAGTGAATTTATTCTTTTTTTAAACAACCAAAAAGCAACTTTACTTTTCTTTACTTCTGCTCATATAAACTCCACTGCAATGCAAGCTAAGGATACCTTCTGCAGCCCGTTTCTGCTTACTTCAGAGCCTTGGAGAATAATACAGACAATGAAAGGACACTGCCTTTATTTGTGCTTTTCAACCTGTGCAAATTATTTAAAAGAACATGAATTTAATATTCACATTTTAGTTTGTTAAAGGGTAAAAGATAAATATGTATTGTTGCTTAAATAGTCTTACTATTGTGTTTTAAAAAATTCTACCAAAAGACCTTATTCAGAATAGTTCTCATTTTAACAGATGTTAAGTTTCTCATTATTACCATATTTTGCCATATATAATGCATATATATAATGCACTTCCATGTATACAGTGCACCCACATTTTTGGCCCAAACTTTCAGGGAAAATATCTTTTCTTGTAATTTTTTTTAATTCAAATTTTTATTTGTTTATATTCAGGTACTTGTTTGTAGTATTATAAAAAATTTTAGCATTTATTTTTTAACATAACTCATATGTGGAATATAAAACTGAACAACAAAGAAACAAACTCAAGGGCACAATCCATGGTTTAGTGGTTATTTGAGAGTAAAGGAGAAGGGACATGGGGGAGCAGGGAAGGGAGTCAAATATACGGTGATGCAAGGAGAGCTGACTCTGGGTGTTGAGCACATAATGCAACACACAGACGATGCACTGTAGGATTGTACACCTGGAACCTATATAATTTTTACTAACCAATATCACCCCAATAAATTTAACAACAACAACAAAAATCAATTATCATATTCCAGGGTATTATTTTTCATATGGATATCATTATTGATTTCTAGAGTTACACTTTTAACTCATAAACATAAATAAAAAATTAAAAACATTTATATTGTTATGGAATTAGTACTACCCATGTATAATGCACATCCTTATTTTTCCCTCATATTTGGGCGAAAAAGGTGTGCATTCTATACAACAAAATATGGGAACTCCTTTTTCTTATATAATAAAATTTTTCCTTAATTGTTTATAATTGGCTTAGTAAACATATGGTTGCCTATTTGAAGACAGGCATTTATCCTTTATCTTAAACAAACTATCATTTGGTCTAATCTTACCCAATTTGGATCCAGAAACACATATCCACATTTCTATAAACATGTGGGAAACACTCATGGAAGTAAATTGAATCTGTCCATTTAGAACGATGCATCAGCAGACTATAGAAGTAGTACAGAAGAGTCTGATTCAAGAATGAAGAAAATGTTGCCAAAATCATGTAACATTTTAAACCTGTAATTAAAAAAACAATAATTTGTCTTCTCCATCATAGATAGTAGGATATTCTAAGTTTGAAGCTGGTGCTTTCTGCCTTACAGCTGAAAACAATAGTAAGAAATAACGCCTAGATTTCGCTTGACACTGTTTTAATAAATCTCATATTTCTGAATATGAGCAGAAATTTAACATAGTTTATTTGGCAACGTTTGGAACATTCCTTTTCTCTGGTGTCATGTACCTTTTGCTTATGATCCTCATGGAAGGAATGTTAGCATTTGTGTGCCTCTTTGGTTTTTGGATGCTTACAGTGGCATGGGCCTCAAGTACGCTTTTAATTTTGTTTCTGATGTAGCTATCCTTCTTGCCAATTTGTTTTCAGCTTTGCCTTCCATTGAATTTTACTGTACCTGAGTTTCTCATCCTGTCTGCCTATACCTTGCCTAAGAATAAATGCTTTATTGTCTGCTTTTAAAGTTTCTTTTTATCCTCCTCCTATTCTCTCGAAAAACCTTAAGGGAACAAAAAGTTGTTAATGGAGTCACTAGCGATATCCATAAAACCAAATTCAGTACTCAGTTTCACAGCATTTACCTTAATTGGTTGCAGAACTTAACCTAACTAACAAATTTTCTTATCTGTTCTGTATTGTCTGTAGCAAGCTTGTGCAACCCGAAGCCCAGGATGGCTTTGAATGTGGCCCAACTCAAATTTGTAAACTTTCTTAAAACATTATGAACATTAGGCACAGACCTTTTTTATTAGCTCACCAGCTAGTGTTAGTGATAGTATATTTTGTGTGTGGCCCAAGACAAGTCTTCTTCCAGAGTGGACCAGGGAAGCAGAGAGTGGACACGCCTGATCTATAATATAATCAACTCTCATGGGAAAAGAGCGCCTTTGCTCTGTCTGCCATCTATCCTCAGCTCCTAGAACACTGCGCCTGACATGTATTAGGTCCTCAATAAATACTTATTGCATGAATGGTCGAATGAATAAATCAATCAATTGAATAATGACTATTTGGGATTATAACATGGAATGAGGTTCATCTGGTATCTATGTATTAGTAAAATGTAAGAATCAAAATTTATTTGAGACATTTATATTATTTCTTTAGTCTAGTATTTCGCAATGGTGTAGAAAGTGATGCTGTTAATTCTCTGAAATATAGTGGTGCAGCAAGAAAAAAGAAGTTCTATTTATTGAGTGTATACTATGTGGCAAGTACTGGAATACCACTTTACATACATTTCCTCATTTACTTCTGACACTCATATATGTGTATATGTGTGTGTGTGTGTGTGTGTGTGTGTGTGTGTATATAATATGTGTATATACACATATGCTGTTATTATCTCATTTTGCAGATAAAAAGACTGAGGCAAAAAGAATTAAATAACTTGTCCAAGTTCACCCAAACTTGAGTTCAGTATGAAGAATTTATGAGCTTTTTTAGTTTCTTTCGTGTAATATATCAAGTGCTGTAAATTCACAGGAAATCAAAGGAACTAAACTAATAAATGAAAGTCAGAATTTTCAAAGTAAAATATATATCCATTTTGGAATATTTATGTTGTTTTTATTGTCAAAGAATATCAGAATATCACTAGTAAATAAAACAACAGAGCTGAAAATGATTTGTTTTCTTTTTGGAGCATGCTCACAAGAGGCCTATAACCATTATTCATAGGATACATGTAGTTGTAGTACCCATCCAGCTATGAGTGCCAGATAAAATATAGGATATTTAATTAAAGTTGAATTTCAGATGAAACACAAATAAAGTTTTAACATAAGGATGTCTCAGATACTGTATGAGATGTGCATACTTATTATTTAAAATATTTATTGTTTATCTGAAATTCAAAGTTAGCTGTGCTTTTACATTTTTACTTTTTAAATCTGGCAACGCTTTGCCTGATGAAATGCTCCTTCACCTTTCCGGTACTTGTCCTGTCTCTGTGCCAGACAGGTTTTATCAAGGAGGTATGGACACAGTAAAGAAGGGAGAAAAGGAAACTTTGAAAAGAATTAAAAATAATGGCAGCATTATTTACAAGAGCCGGAGCAAACTAGGTGTCCAATTATAGACAATTGGATAAAGAAGAGGTGGCATATATACAAGGGCTGTCTGAAAAGTATCTAGTAATGTGAAAAATAGAAGCATTTATGGCTAGACTTTTTCTGGACAGCCCTCATATTCAATGGAATATTACTCAGTTGTGAAAAGGAATGAAACCTTGCCATTTGCAGCCACATGGATGGACATGGATGGACCTAGAGGGTATTATGCTAAGTGATACAAGTCAGAATGAGAAATACAAATACCATATTATCTCACTTATGTGTGGAATCTAAAAACAAAATAAGTGGACAAAGAAAACAATCACATTCATAGATACAGAGAAAGAAACTGATGGTTGCCTAATGGGAGAGGTAGGGGGATGGGCAAAAAAGATAAATGAGTTTAAGGAGTACAAACTGTCAGTTATAAAACTAGTCACAGGGGTGTAAAGTGCAGCATAGGTAGTGTAGTTCCTAATTTTGTAATAATTGTGTATGATGCATTATGGATTCTAGACTTATCATAGTAATTACTTTGTACAACTAATGTGAAATTGTATGTCAACTGTAATTTAAAAAGAAATTAAAAAAATAAAACAAAATGTCTGCCGTCTTTTTTAGGGATGAACTAGGACTGCCTTAAGATACATTTCAAAACAGGCTGTTTACCTCCAGACCATCTCTGTGCCCCACCCACAGACTCCCTGTCTTCTCTGTGCCACTGAATGTGTGACAAAGAGAGAGAGAGAGAGAATGAATGAATCTCTGCACATATAGATAAGATGGAGGGGTGGAGGGCCAGATGTGACATTGGGTACAAAATATTCAGTGACAACAGAGGATTCTGCATTGACCTATAATATTAATTTTAGCTTTCTTAAGGTATAATTGACAAATAAAATTATAAGATTTTTAAAATATACAGTGTGACTCTATATATGTATGCATTATGGAATAGTTTCTCCATCGAATTAATTAACCCAACTATCATCTCACAACTTTTTTGGAGGGAGGTGAGAACATTTGAATTCTACTCTTAGCAAATTTTAATTATATAGTACAGCGTTTCTTTTTTCTTTTTTAATGAGTTACAAGATTTATTGCTTGTGTCAACAAAGGAAAATACAATCTGAGGAAACCAAGCTAGGATTGTGATAACTTGTGCCACTTGCCCAGCCAGTGAAAAATTGGCTCACAAATTCCTAACCACTATATGAATAATAGAGATTCTCAGTTCTGCTTTAGTGAGTATCCCTGACAACATGGGGGTATTGAGTTATACTTACGAGTATTTCTTAACCTAATGGTCAGGAAAGGTTTTTTGAAAAAGGTAAAGTTAGCCAAATCCCCTACAGAATGTAAAAGACAAAACAGAATGCATTCCTGCAGTACTTTTTTATAAGCAAAAGCCCAATATGAAAGTCCAAGGGGTCCATATTGAAGAACTAACACAGTTGATCCAAGTTGAAAGTTTGTATAGGAAATCATGAGAGGACACAACAGGAATATTTTCTTGGTTTATAAGTATAGAAGGCCCTGGACAATAAAGTATGGGGTTTAAATTTAATTGGTTAGGTATCAAAGAAAATTAGAAACAGGTGACTGGTATGACTGAAAAGCAGCAGAGCCCAAATACTAGATGGGAGTTTTCTTTATAGCAATAGCAGCCTAAATTTCAGTAATTGCAGTGAGATAGAAGGGCGTATATGAGAATATTTTGACAGCAAGTCGGTAGGATTTGGTAAGGCAAGAAAAAACACCAAACATAACTTGGTGAAAGGTATCTGGGAAAACAACACACTGTTAATTGAAACAGAGTAGTCAGAAACAGGTTAGGTAGGAGGAGGAGGATAAGATCATGTTTCTCCATTTGAAACAAGACATTCAATGAGGTGTAGCAGTAAGAATTTAAATATATGAATTGAGAAAGCATAGGAGGTAGAGGTGGAAATAAAATTTGGAAAAATTAACATAGAGGTAGCTGAGGTTTTTTTTTTCCTGCCATTTTAATTTGTGATAATGAGTTCAAAAATGCCTATTAAATTATCAATCCACTTCTGAAAAGAGCTATTGTGTAAAGAAAAGAAAAGGGAAACTTTAGGTGCCTGAAGTCAGAGCTACTGTGCCTAACAGCAATACAACTAACTGAATGATGATTTGTTTCGCTGCCTTTCTGTCATGCTGCCTACTAAGTGTGATTTGGTATGGGGAGAGGCAGTGACAGGGGCTAAAAGTCAGTGAAATTCATGGTCTAATTTCAGCAATGGTTTCGTTTCTGTTTATGAGCACATATTATTTACATTTTCATGGAAGTGGCAAAGAGGTAGTGGTAACTAAAGCACCTATCTGGATTTGAATAGAAAAGGAATTTAGTGTAAAAGCCATTCTCACACTTTGCCTCAGTTTGCCCTCCCTAAAATTGGGATAATTATATTACCTGTTGCATGACTGAGCTGTTACTATCAATAACCCATTAGATCATTAATATATTTGGACTACATTTTTCAAGATTTAGATGACTCTGACTTTATTCTATTATGTACTCTTTCTCTATGTGCTTCTGAAGTTGACTTCATATTTTAGTATTTTGGATTTAGCAGCTGGTCTTTTTCCTCTAGTAAATAAGGACAATGGGAAAAATAGAAATCAAAATAACTTCTTTGAAAGAATTAATAAATTATGTTTAAAATAAGACAATTGATATTCATAAGATGTGTCTGAACAAGTAGTATGTGAAAATTTAGAAATGACTAAAATATTATGATTTTAAAAAATGTGTTTCTTATATTTGTTATATCCCATGTGTATCTGTTAAAATATTTAAAGTGAATATGCACTCAATACAAAATTGCATTAATAAAAATTGTGCACAGATTATGAAAGAACTTCCTATCATAAAATTGTTCATTCAGTGATGAAAATAGCTATTTGTGGTTTGTTGGGACTATGGAAACTTTTTCTTCCCAACTAGTTGTTTTCTTATCCTTAGTAAAATTGACTATTTTTTCTATGACTATCTTATCATTCTAAATCCAAAACACTTTTTATGTAAAAAAAAAAAAGTCAGTAAGTTCATGGTTATTAAACATTCTAAAACGTTCTGTCTAAAAATTGGAGTATTCACCTACATTGTACTGTCAAATTACTGAAACCAATTTCTGTGTATTCTTGGCTCTGGGATATTTAGCTCACAGAATGCTTGTTTACTAGCTGGATCTGGCTGGCCAGTTGGATTCATGTGTCTCTGGAAAGTAAAATAAACTGATAATCCTATAATGACATTAATTTTAAATATTCTGGATTTACTCTTCACGAGTATAGCAGGGCAGGTTAAAAGCTCAATTTTGGAACATCTAGACGGATTATTCTTGCATGTGTCATTTAAATAACTGTGTGATGTTTTGCAAGCTTCTTCTAAACTAAGCCTCAACTGTTCATATGTATAATAATTAAATGAGGTAAATTTTAATAATTGTTGGGGCAGAGTAAATGATCATTAAAGAGCAGATATTTCTCAGAGAAGCTTTATCCCTGCTCAGTGCTTATTAGATATCTTTTCATTGTTTTGAAAATAATTTTTTGTTTCAGTCACATAGCTAGATAACACAAGCACAAAAATCAGTCATAATTTCTATCGCCTATTTTATGTATGGAGATAATTAGTTAAGAAACCTCTATTCATATATATCTGTTTGTTTAAAACAATGTCGTGCCACTTCATTTGTATTTTTCTTCCATAAGCCCCGGAAAATCCTCACAATTATATTACCATGTTACTTTTTTAGAGTCATACAATTTTATTGTTTTTAGGTCAGAAAAGTTCTTCAGATCTCATTCATAAACACCTGTGTTATATCAATAAATATTGAATTATAGAACTTTTTTACATAAGTATAATCAAACAGAAAAACCCATACTATAAATATATCTATTATAATATAGATTTTATTAGTGTGGCCTTTAAGATAATCAAAGAAAACATATTTAATTTTTAAGCAGAGTATCTTTTAATAATAAGCCAAGACCTGAGGTTTTGATGACTGTCATATCTTTTGGTGTAAAAGAAAATATGTGAAAAGAATTGAAATACCCATGAATCTGACCTAACTAATTGACTTAGAAGTTTACATCTTATAAGCTAGTCTTGGCAAAATTCTCTGTCTCAGCAAACAGTTCTTTTCTGTCATGCTCTCACTAATCTTATACCCTCTCTATTGATGATAATGTAGTGCAATAACTAAATTATCCCTGTTAACCAAATAGCTGCTAATAAATTCTTTTCCCACTGGTTCACTTATTCATTAATGCATTAAAAATGACTAAGCACCTACTAGGTAGAAATTTTGATAGGGGCAGTCTTTTCTGTTTAGGAAGCCATAGGTTAGTAAAGAGAGTGATTTAGGAATATATATTTTATGTAATATGGCAAATGTAATACCAGAAAGATATATGTGTGTACTGTGGAATTCTAGACCCAGTACTACTTACCAAGTTAATTAATCTCGTGACTTAAATTTTCTCATCTGAGAACTGAAGATTAAATGCGATAATTTATGTAAATGGTTTAGGTTGGTGTCTAAGAAAAACCTAATATTTTTGTACCTATTATTCTAAGTGCTTTGTATAATTACCCAATGAGTCTCACTTCATAGTCTTCAAGCTGAACCACTGGATAAATATTCACTATTAAGTGTTGTGTATAGAAGTGGTATATTTAAGCAAAGTGAATACTAACATCAATGCAAATTTTAAAATAAAACAAAGTACCCATAGGTATCCTTTAGCTATTTAATAATTATGCTTTTACTAGACAATAATTAGAAATGAGTCACAGACTATAGACAACATTTGGTAACTCAGCAATGTCAAATACTTCAAGTATTTAACCGCAATGATAATGTTGACTCTTTATTTGTATTAAAAATATTCTATCTATAATATGTGATGTTAATGTTCCCATTGACAAAATAAAACAGGAGTGTTAGTAAGATATATTAGGATATGCCATCTTAAAAACCAAACAAAACAACCCTTCTTAATAAAGTTAGAGAATATTTTCTTGACTCAATTATATACCACTATCAAATAAAAAATAAGACTTGTTGCATATCATTTCTGACAATTCTGTTTTCTCTTATAATATTTCATTATTGCTATTCTACTACATAAGATATGCTCATAAATTAATTTTTAAGAAATTAATCACTATAGAAACTTTTCAAGTATTATGTAGTCACTAGCTTGTAATTCCCAAGTGACTTTTGATGTACCTTTTAAAAATTGGTAAGAAACAGTTTTTTCTAGTCATCTGAAATTCAACTACTCTCCCACAAGTGCTTATCTCTAAAATGCTAATTGCTGTGAGAGTTCATCATCCAGTTCTTTAGCACTATCAGGTGAATAGTTTTTCAACTGACCTACAATCATTAAGCTTCTTAAGTAGTCCCCAACTATTTTGTCCCTGTTTTGATTGTCATTACTGTGCATTCACCAGTTTAAAGGAATCACCATAAGTGAATAGAATGAAGTTTAGCAGGGACGACTGCCTTGAATTGCAGTCAGGTGGAAATAACTCTGTGTGTGTGTGTGTGTGTGTGTGTGTGTGTGTGTGTGTGTATTCAACATCAAATGACACCTAGAAGAAACAGCAGCGTCGTGACTAAATATAAAATGAGTATGAAAAAGATATAATGTAGTAATAGGACTTCCACTGCAATTCAAAGCCTAGATGTATAATAGAACCATTATCAAGAATTATTAGAAATTGGAAAGATTTCAAAAGGAAAGAACATAAATAGTTACTTGTATGATTAGGAAATACTAACTTTAAGGAAGTTTAAAGGAATGTGGGCTATTAAGGTTCTAGAGAAGTTTTAGTCTATGATGAAGTAATTGCCTTTTAAGAACTGTGCTACTAACATTCTGGCTTAGTGAAGGAGAAAGGGCTGCGGAAAATGTGAACTTAGGTTAAAAATACCAACTCTGCTCTTAATAGCTGTGTGATCCTATGTGCATTTCTAAATCTTTCTGCCTTTTTATTTATGAAATAAGAAAGACATTATATACATTATGATTCTTGAAAAGATTAAATGAAATAATGTATGTCAAGCACTTTGTACCATGCCTGGCACATGACAAGCTTTCACTGATAGCTAATGGTAATAAATATTAATAATTAATTAAAAACTATCCCTACAGAGTATGTTGATTAGCTACAGTTTTCTAAATACTCGTAGCTTCAAATAAATAATTTACTCATAGTAGTCATTTAGCACTCTTACTGCACTTAGATCTTTTTATCTATTGGTAGAGAAATGGAAAAATCAAAGACATTGACACAGACTTGTTCACTCTTCTGCACCTAGAACCTGAGTGTCTGACCCTAATCAGATACCTCATAAATATTGATGGTACTAATTACAAAAAGGAATGATATCATTTGACTGAAATGAGTGTGGGAAAGAGATTGATATGGAGAGTTTTGATTTATTACTTCTCTAGAGGTTATTTTGAGTTATCCCACTAAGTTCGTCTTTTGTGATTATGTTTTTTGTTTTCTTTTGTTTAAATAACAATTATTTTCTCTATATGTTTCATGAAGAAATGATAAGAGGGTCACCTATCTTTATTTTGTGCATTATCAGTGTGTCCTTTGTGTTATGTAACAAATTGACTACAAGGAAGAAAAGATTTCTCAGTCTTTGTCTTTGAAAAATGTGGTGATGAGAATGGATAACAAGGGATTGTATAGAAAGATGGAGACTTTCTCATATGTGCATATAGGATTACTTGGGCCCAGCACAATGTATTTTGGAAGGTTTCATCATTTTATTCAATCTGTCTTTTATTCTCACTCTTACTTTCCCTCTCCCACTGCCTTGCTCCCTGGGGGGGGGGGCATGGAGCACAGATGACAGGTGTTTCCAGATGTACCTTAGTATAAATTCTAAGAGTTACCTGTTTTTATATTTTAATTATTTCCTCTGTAAAATTTCAATAATGCCCATCCAGTTGTTGTGAACATTTAAAAATGATATGTGCAAGGTATCTTAAAAATAGTACATGATCATTAAATATTACTTCATTTTCCTTTACTTTAAATAAATGTTACCAGACAGTAATAATATTTTAGCTTACTGAGGTAAATAGCAAGGCCTACAGTTATATGATAGAGAAGGGAATATATTGCATAGTAAGAGCATTTTTTAATAAAATTAACTTTTTATACTTAATATCCTTTGAACATATTTTTCTAAACAAAAGAAAAATAATTCATTGGAGCTTGAGAAAAAGCAGAATAACTAGTATAATTTATTTTCAACAGTTATCATCCTACTCACATTAATCAATGCTTGCATATTACCAGACTTATGATAAAGGCAATTCATTCATGTAATTATTTTTTACATGAATATTTATTAAGGGCCTACAATGCACCAGGCATTGATTGTTGAATGTGCTTAGGGAAAATGAGTGAGCAAAATACTCGTAGACCTGCACTGAAGGGTTATATTCAGGAGGAGCATAACTTTTGATAGATACACTGGAGCATATTAATTCCAGAATTAGTCTTTGTTGTCTTCACCTTTGAAATATGGAGTATCAGAATTTCACTCTGTACAAATTACATAAGTGTTTACTCACCTAACTTGATATTGGTAGAATTTGAAATGACTTAACATTTTCTACTAATTAAGGCCCTGCAAATTTTACTTCCTTCCTAAGATGATTTTGTATACCTCTCCTACTCTAAAACCATAGAGGTTTGGAGACCTTGTTAACTTTGAAGTGTAAGGATCTGTCACCATTTTTCCCTGGTGACTATATGAACCATGTCTTTTTTACTTTAGCATTTTTGATTAATTTCCATTCCAGCCTCACATCTCAATGTATATCGGGTCTGCTTAATTCAATGTTAAAAATAAAAACAAAAGCAGAATAGACTAGGGAAGGTCAATGCCATTTTTATTGTTCTATCCTTTCCTCTGGTTGCCCAGGGAAATTTGATTTGCCTGTTTCATGAAGGTACTTTTCCCTCAACTGCTTCCAGCTATTACATTTTCAAACAGCTTATTTCTACCTAGCCGAAGCAGTCTGCAAGAGCTTGACTCAAACTTGGTTTCTCTGTTGCCTGTTATTAGACTGTTGTCAGTAACTTATTACAGGGTCTTATTGGATAGTCTTTGTTCTGCTGTATCACTATCCCAGCAGAGGCACAGGTAATAAAACTCTCTATGACTAGGACCTTGGATTTGGATAGTTGAATTACTTGTTCAGGAAGTCTATCAAAAATGTGACTCCAGGTCTCTAAACTTCAGCATTTCCTTATTAGAGTGAAATGTTGGTGACAAATGAGGTATGATTGTCTAGACACCTCATCAGACTGCTGGCTTGCTGCCTGAAGTAAAGGGGCAGTTCTAAAAATGTTAGGGTGTTGATGGGGTTCTAAACTTGTGACTCAAAACCAAAGCTATGAAAAATGGGGAACATCATACATTCTGAGACAATAATACATTTCATAAACCTCTGAAAGTCCACAGTCAGAATCAAAACTAAGTATGCATTTCAGGATGAGTTAGATGAATTTTTAAATTAGTTATGGTTTTAAATACAAGGATTATTTTTAAAAATGATTGGCAACAGTTTAAATATTATGGTAGTAGGAAAGCTTATCTAACTATATTTTATTAAATTTTTGTATTTAAAGCAGTGATTAAAAATAATAATGTTTACTATTTTAATTAATTTCATTTGTATGGACAGGCTTTACCAAGTAAATTTTGTGCTAAAATATGTGTGATTCATGTATTTACACTGGAGGTTCTCTGTGGGAATGATACTGATACTTCCTTCACTTAGGGGTATTTTGGTAATCTGTGGTGTAAGTTTTAGTTAAGATAATGCACAGGATGCTGTAAGCATTTAGTGCATGGTGATACTTGATAATTTGTAAATTAAATAAGTCATTCTGTACCAGACAATATTCCCATGTTTTAATGCCCACTAATGCAGCAGGAAGACTGTTCGATTTTCTGAGCCTAGATCGTTGCATTTTATATATAAACCAATATATTTTGTGTTATTTAACAGAACAATGAATTTTCCATAATTACAACTGTTTCCTAAAGTTAGAGAAAGTGGCACTTTATATATTTGAAAGTTTACCAATAGTTGTTTTCATTTTGTAAAATGACATTACAAATGACAATGGCCAGTCATGGTTCTCAGTCACCAATTAAGCATACTGTATCATTCTTTGTAGTCATTGCATTCATGGAGATTATATGTAATCATTTATAAACACATGCCAGCTTCATTGTAGAATATACAGAATTGAAATTTTAAATATTTATTTTAAGTAGTTTTTCTTCAGTCTAACGCTCTCCAAACTGAGCTATTTTGGCTGCTTAAGTAGTTTTTCTTAATTCCTCAATATATGGATTTGATAGGAATATATGTATTTTGAAATTTTTCACCAGCTAAGTTACATTGTCTGTAAATTGCATTTCCAACAATAAAAGAAGCAATAAAAATATGTTGTAAAAAGGATCTGAGTCCTCTAGAATTGAAATCATTGATTTACATATAGGGAAAAATCTAACAGTTGACTATACAGCCAAATATAAATGCCACAAGTATCCAAATTTCTTTGATGGAAAGATGCATATGTGGATTTTAAAGTAAGTTCCTGGCAATGTCAAACCTAAAAATGGATAGCAAAATTTTGAGATGAAGACCTGAAAATAAATCCTGCAATTGGCATAACAGATTCTCTTTAAGCAGTTCAACTCCAAATATATTACATGCCTCGTTATGCAAGACACCTTGCTAAATGCTGGGGAGACAGAGACAAATATGAAATAATTCACTCCTCTAGGGAGTGTACATTCTAGTGGGAGGGGTAGACAAATATCTAAGAAATGTTAATACAGTGTTTAAGTCTAACTGAGATATGTTTTTAAAGCTCTATAAAATAATGAATGAGGTAATTAAGAGGGAGGCTGGTGCAAGACATATTTCAAAAGCTATTGAGGGGCTCATGATGTGAAAAGCCTTAAATATTTTACTAACATAATGTCATAGATCAGAGATATGAAAATAAAATGTCATATTTAAAACAGTAAAAAACAGCAAGAAAAACGAACTGTTTCTGTCTCTGAAAAAATCTCTTTCTGTGATAGAAGAAAACATTTGATAGTCTTTGATAGGTTTCTTAGAAGGTTAAGGTGATGAACTCAATAATGAAAAGAAACTAAAAATTTCTTCACATAATTAAAAGAAAATAATTTGGAACTCCAAGAAGATAACTAGAGAGAAAAAAATGAGGGGTAAGAACAAATGGGGGGAAATAGGTAGACATTCTGTTGGTTTGGGTAGTACTAGGAAAAAGACCACACAGGAAGTAAAACAGAAGAAATATAAAAAAATCATGGAATTGGGAAGAAAGGTATCCTTGGAAATGTAATTCTCTGGGAGTCCATAGAAGTTCAGGAAAGCACTGGCATTCCTACAGTTTGTGTAAAGGCAAAAGTGGCAATTTTATTTAAATTTTAAAGGGAATAATAATTGCAAATGGGATGAATTTAGAAAATCCAGGAAGTCAACATGATTGGGTTGCAGGATCAGTTCTTCTCTCAGTCAATCATGGATAAATATGATTGTTTGTTTGTTTGTTTGTTTGTTTTTAATAAAGAAGATCATGTGTCCCAATGTTACAGCAATGCGAATATTTCCATTTCTATACTTATCCCTTGGTGGGCTGGTAGTATCCTATTGGTAGACCGGTAGAGGTTCATACACCATACATTGTGTAGCTGTGCTCTAGAACTGGGCAGCATGGGTCTGTATCTTATGTCTCCAATGTTATTATCAACTTGTGAAACACACAACCTCTCTGTCACCTTAGTTTTCTCATCTGTAATAAAACTTGTGTTTATCTTATATTTCTTTTAAAAAAATTGAAAGATTGCCACAATATTGTTTCTCCACTTCTTCTTTAGTGGTAAAATTCCTAATTTTTCGTTGGATACCTGGAAGGAAGTCTACTTTTCTCTGACTTTTTGTAGCTAGTTACTGCCATATAACTTATTTCTGGCCATTGTCTCTTAAGAGGACATGTTTGGGGCAATATCTATACTGTGCCCCCCAATGTCACCTCTTGTGCAGATAAAATGAAGATATGATATCTGGCGCTTCTTGGGTCTTAAGTTAGAACTCTTATGCTGAGGTTGGTGGATAACCAAAATAGATGACACCTGAGTCCTATAAGCCATGGATCATTATATTAGCTATGGAATGTCCACCTTTAGGCTCCTTCTAAGAGAGAGAGAAATAAAATTCTGTCTTATTTAAATTATTTTGGATTTCATCTCACATACCGTATAACCAGATCCCAACTGATCAATGAATAAATCTGAAAAGATATGTAAAGCAGTGCTTGACAAGTGGAAGGTACTAAATAAACAATAATAATTATTATTAAATAAGTATAGTGACAAAAATCATTAATCTGTTCAGTAAATATTTAAGAACAGTCTTCTTTGTGCTTTGTACCAATAATACAAAAATGATTATCTGCATATAAGCAGATATTATCTTGAAGTTACAGTATGATGCTAAATCATTAACAATTAATAATATTTTTGAAATAATCTTCCAAGTGGAGAATTAAGAGGCAAACTTGGTAAATTTAAGCATCTGGCAAGTAATCTCTTTAATTAAATTGCCATTGTGAGATTTACAAAAAAATTAATGTGTTAACCTTGTAGGAATATTTATCATTATTTGTGGTCTGTAACACGTTTTCTGTAATTTGTATTTTCCCTGGAAATTTAAAAAAAAGTCAAATATGAAGTGCTAATCCCACTAGTACAGTTTAGGATTATTTATAATTCTGTGTAACATTTTTCATTTATGCTTTGTACTATTTGTGAATGTATTATAAATACTATTATTTTAGGCTGATTGTATAGGTAGTTATTACATAATTAAAATTTTTAAATGAAGAATGCATTGAGGCCCTTTAGAGACATCCTAATGGAAATTCATTCTTTAATGCTTATTTAAGTATTAATAGTAATGTGAAGCTAAGTAACTTCCCATTTAATCTGGCATGTTCTATCTGGGTCCTCCGTTCAGAATCCCATAGGCAGAAATCAAGGTGTCATCTGGATGCATGCTGATTGGGAGGCATGACAGAGTGTAAAGACCTAGTTTCAGGTGCCTTCAGGATGTTGGCAGAATCCATCTCCTTGTAGTGGAAGGATTGAGGTCTCTGATTTCTTGCTGGTTGAGGCCACATGCAGGTCCATGCTAGATGGTATGTCCATTTTAGCAATAGAGAAACTCCTTCTCATGAATCCCTCTCATTTCAAATTTCTAAATTCTTCTACTACCAGCCTAAGAAAAGTTTGCTTTTAAGGAGTTCATGTGATCAGGTTAAATCAACCCAGACAATAACCCTGTTTTAAATTCAACTGATCTTAATCAAGCCTTAATCACATCTGCAGAGTCTTTGCTGTATAAGGCAACGTAGTCACAGGAATAACAATAGAAGATGGAGGTCACGATGACATCTCAGAATTCCACCTACAACACTAATCTAAGTGAAAATCAATTTATAAACTATACAAAAGTAAGAGAGCTTCAAGGTGAATTGTTTATATTTTAAAAAGCCCTCCTTTTGAATGTGCTAATATGGTGAAAATTGTATAGTTATTGCCAATTGGTATATTTATTTTGTATTTATAGTTATTTTTAAGGACATCTTTGTAGATATTTCTTTCATGTAGTTACATTCTACATTATTATTTATTTTAAATATTATTAAGGTTATTTATCATTTAATGAATAACTTAAAATATAGTTTAAAAAATAAATTATTAAACTGGAATGCTATGTTGACATTATTACATCTAAGAATTTGCATTTATACCACATTAGCAATTTTACTAGTTGCTGACATAGTAACATTTTAATTTGATATTTTTTATCCTTTATATAACAATTTCAGTTTTATAATTATAGCCAAATTTAGGACATAAGTATTCCCTCATAATCATATATGGTTTATAGAATATTAAATCTTGAAATATATTTGAGATTCTATCTTAGGAATATTTTTGGTTATCATTTATTTACAAATAAATCTTTCATATAACACTTTACTGTGTTTACTAATATTGCCATAATTTACATTTTCTCCTATTAGTCTATTTACTATGTTAATATGTTAATCAAAACATGTAAATATTATTATATTGGGTTGAAATTCTATAACCATTACTATGTATGTGTTTGTTATAAGTTCCTTTATGTGATGTATATAAATATTATATCATTCAGATTTACATGAGTAACCATTTATTATTACACTTGATAGTAAAAATAAATTTTAGATGTTTGAGAACCTCCTTCTGTGTGTGATCACTCACGGATAGAGGAATACTGAAAATTCAAATCCAGAGATGGATTATTCATGACATTTTAGATTTGCCTTTTACTTTATTTTTTCTAAAAGTTTTTGTGTATTTTTGCATCTCTGTGTTTTGTTTTTAATTAGGCTAAATAGAATAATGAGTCTGATATTGTAACTTACAAAAAAAATGGCAGATATTTTTGTATTTATCAAGGCTTCTGTCTCTGGATGTGCTGTAACCAAGAAATTATATATATATATATATATATATATATATATATATATATATATATATATATGTTTAGATCCATAGAAAAATTATTTAGTCATAATTTACTAGAAATTGTTTCTTGGGTAGCCTGCTAAAACACCAATAAATTGAATTTGTAACTATAATAAAACAGTTAACTTTTCTCAGATTGTATTAATCTAGATAGTAGATATTGAGAAAGAAATACATTTTTGTGGAAAGCGGTACAAAATGAAACCTTTTAATGGTTTTCTACTTGAGATGTTTTTTGTCATTAGGTATCTTAGCAGAATCAAATGAATCATTTATTAAATCTTCAACCATTTATTCCCTATTAAAGTGGCAAACACGTGTAAATGACATAGTCATTATCATGAGTGAGTAGGTCATAACTCTGCATTTTCACATTAGTAGATTCACATTTGAATTCACTAAATGAATGCAACACATTTTCTTTTACTAGTCAAAAATCCAATAATAGTTTTTAAGACTGTTTCATGAAAATTAGATCCCTGAATAACTTTCTTCTACTTTCCTCTTTGACCTTCTACAAAGACTTTTATTCTTTTAGTCAATTTTCTTACTGAAAAAGATGAAAAAGGAAGTTTTGAGTTTTGACATGCCCATGATATTATCAAGAATAGTGTGCATTAATGCAAAAAGCTGCCTGGCCTTGTAGCTACCATGTGCCCTGCCTTCAAAAGCTTTGAGATGTAATTATGAAATAAAGCATTAAATGGTAAATTTGAATTGCATATTATAGAGGAAGATTGAATGCTTCGATAATATGAGACCCTCGCTTTCCCCTTAAAGACCCTTACTCCCATCATCTTCCTTTTATTGAATGATCATTTTCATGGTCATTTGTTTCCACAATCTGTTATAAATGAAAGCTTGTTCAGCTATCTGTGCTTGCTTTGGTGTTTCAAACACCAGTGGCACATCTGTATGTTATCTGGCATTACAGGATCATGTAGGGAGCGCTCTCAGTGGTTTGCTCTCATGAGTAAACCTTATTATACACACTGATTCAGTTTGTTGATGATTACCTCAGAGAAAGCAATTTCTGTTTTTGTACTTATTCACTTACAAGTTTAAATTAGTCAGAGAGTCCCAGATACTTTTCACGAAGGGAGCTAAGAGTTTTGCATCTCATTGTGTCATATTATTATTTTGAGTTCTGACCTGTTATAACACAGTGGGCAATTAATAAGCAGTTGTCGAATGTATGATAATATGAATAGGCAGAGGGTAAAGAGAAGGAGAGGTAGTAGGATAGCTGTCTATCTTATTCTTCAAGGACATTTGAAAATGTTCTGAGAAAGCCTCACTTGGCTGAGACTGTTTTAAGGTAATGTATATGCAAAACTGGGAGGAAAGCAGTCAACTTTTTCCTGCACTCACAGGCAACTTGTATTTCAAAGGTGAGATGAAGATTTTCTAGCCATACATTCTTGACAATAGAGCACAGAAATGTTAACAGTAATAACAGAAAATAAATTATCTTACCTACTATAGACAGGTATATAGACTAAACAGAGGCTAACACATGCCTGTCAAATTAAGAAAAAAGGTGTATAATGATATATAAAGCAGATTTAATCCACTAATCCATTTAATTGAAAGCACCATATGGCCCTTGATGATTTATTAGCCTTTGTGCACTTACGGAACTGAAAAGTAAACATAGTATGTTTATATATATAAAATAGATGAAGCACAAATTTTGGGGATAATGCAACAGATACAATTGTGATTATATGTGTTCATTTAAAGTTTTGGATATAGCTGTATTAAAATCCATGAACAATTGTCATTAGAGCAAAATATATTTCATTGATTAATTGAACAATAAAAATAATATTTTTTTAAACAACAGCTAATTAAAATGAGTTCACCTATAAAATCACACAGTTTATTCACATACTTCCATTGAATTGCTACCATGCCTCAGACATTACATTAATTACTTTCAAGAAAATTAGGAGATCCCAAATTATTTTTGTGACAAATGACATAAACAGGCAATCTATAAAACATGAAATACCAGTAATGATCTCTTTTTAACACTCCTAGATTTGTAAAAAAAGTAACAATACATTTGTCTTTGCAAGTTAATAACATAAAGAAATGATGATGATGATAATGATGATGATTATAAGTTCTTTCTTGCACATTTATAATAATGAAAATATAAGAACAGAGAAAATGTATTTTTAAAATGTAAATATTTTGTGAATTATTAAAATTAACATTAAATTATTAATTGAAGGTGATAATGATATTTTACTGTTCTGTTTTCAAAAATATGACATATGACTCCTAGTTCTGCACATGCACTTGTTTTTGAAGTTTTCTAATATATTTGCAAATAAGCCATAACTGTAAATAATGGAGAAGACTCTAATGACTGACCTCAAGATATATTTAGGTTTTGAAATTTTAATGAAAATAAAGCTTAGTGGAGACCCATACTGTTTTAATTATTTTTAGGAGCATTGCTTCTATGCAGTTAGCTTAATATATGGGTATTGATTAAATTGCAGTTTAAAACATTATGTTAAAATATGCTGATTCCAAGTGCTTTTACTTTGAGAAAAAATTTAACAAATCATTTTTTGTAGCTTACATCTACTTTTTGAAATGTTGGTGATGAACAGCTAAAATTTGTGCATATGTCAAACAATGGTAATTGTGTATGTCACATTTGAACAATAATAATAAAGAACAACAACAAACCCAAACCATACAAGGTAGTTTTTTTTGCACCATTCACTTAATCATCTATCTTGTGCCTGTGGTTCAGAAACTCAACAGAAATGTGTCTCTTTTCAAGAAACTTAAAATCACCATTCCTATCTTTAATATCCAATCAGTCTGTACTTTGAGGGATTCAATAGCTACTTCTATATATTAAAACAAAACATTAGCCTTTCAGAATTGCTTTTTCTTGTAGAATTACAATCTATTATAAGAAAATGGTTCCCATAATGAAGAGTGGTCAGGATGTGGCCACATTCCATGGTGCTGGCAATGTTAGAAATATGGGACATGGTCCAAAATCCTCCACAGACTGCTTGTTGGATTTAATACCAGTCCCTTAAAAATCATTATGGACTATGTCCCAGACTTTAAAACCAAGGTAAACTCCTCTGTTTTTATTACTTAATCTTTATGAACTCAGTTAAATAAGCAGATTTAAAATGGCTATTACAATTGCAATTATGATTATTTGAGGTAAATTATTTTCTATATTAAATATCCATAGGGACTTTTATTTCTACTGTGAATGAGATGCATTCTTTATTCTAAACTGGGGTCACTTAATTTTAGTGATGTGGCAAACATCATTAAAAGTGTGTGAAAAGGTTCATCAGTTAAAATTAATTTGACACTATAAGGGCGCATAGTGTCTTAAGTCATTCTTTTTGAAGTGGGGCTACAAAACATGAAAAGATGGCCCCAAATAATATTTTTAAAAGCAGTGCATTCTGTTGAGAACATAAGTGGTCATATAGTATATATGTATTAACAACAGCCTGGTCTAAGGTAAAATATTCCTATGTTACAAATCTCCTCTTTCCCCACTTCTTCTCCATTCCTCACTCTCACTTCCTAACCTTCTGCCATAGTTAACACCTCACTTTTACAATTCTGGGGATCTGAATACTCCTAGGCTGGAATATCGCTGCCCTGCCTTGTTCACCTCACTGCTGTATTAAGACTGAAGGATGTCTTAACACATCACTGGGCTCCACAATCAGAGTCTGTGCTTTTTTAATACAAAGGGCCTCTTGAGGGACAGAATGTCTAGCCTCCATCCTAAGGACTTAGCAAACGTAAATTTGTACGGCTATTGTATTATTTCTGTGTTGGTATTGCCTTGGTTATAGCAATGTACTGTCATGGTCAAGGTAAAAATGTGGGAATTACCTCTACCATTACTAATAGTATGACCTTGGATAAGTTACTTAACCTTTTGTGCCTCAATTTTCTATCTGTAAAATGAGGGTACTAATGATACCGACATCGAGGAGCATTGTGAAGATTACATGAAATAATAAACATAAAGTACATACAATAGTTAAAATAGTAACTGCCATTTAAGTGTTAGCTCTCATTATTAATAAATTGCTGATTCTAGAATAAAGATTTTAAGTAAGCAATAGAATTGGAAGAATAAGTATTTAAATTCCAATTTGTTCTGCTAAGATTTCACAGGAGTTCCTATAACTTAGCCATGTATGCTTGACAATAGCCAGGGGTGCGGCTGTAAGCACAGCCAATGCTTAGTAAGAAAAAGAAGTCCTAAGTCTAAATATATTGGCTAACTTGGATAGGAGTAAAAGAATCTAAGTTTCCTGGTACTTATTTTAATTATAATAATGGACTGAGGAGAATAGTAACACATAAGTCTACATTGACAAAGAAGCAAGTTAAATAAAACTGCACGTGTAAACTATCTAGGTATCTACTTGAAGACTCATTAGGTTAAAAGCAGATCATGTGATTTTTTTTGTCTTACTGAGAGCTTTGCTTTTCAGAGAGTTGAATAAGGGCTGCTATTTTGGATTTTATTCTATCAAAGAAGCATCAGTTGGCAAAATGGAAGTGACAGGAATCTTGGGAGAAGACAGCGATATCATCTTAGGTGCCATAACGCCAAGGAAATTAATGCTTTGTAGAGTCTAATACCTTCCCCAGGTTATAAGAAAATCTTCTGAACAAAGCAAGTTTATGACAAAGATAGGTGAGCTCAAATGCTAAAAGCTCTGAAAATGGAATCTTTATTATAGCCTCACAGATTTCCTAATGAGAAAAAAGGAGAACAGACATCCAATAAACTAATGTATCCATATAAAGATGGAGCATTCTATTGGGTTTAGCTTTTATCTCAGTATGTGTAAAAAATGAGAGAAAGTACAAAATAAGAATAAATTTTAAGAAAAGTGAGAGAAACCCTAAATCATGGAAAGAGGGACAGGTAAAAAATATTGGGTGCAACATAAATTATATTTTATTATTATGCATATTCTAGACAACACAAGATATATTAAGTTTATTACTCTGGTCACTGTTGAGAGAAAAAAACAGATCTACTCAACTTGTTACCAAGCTTTACTTCCATGTTACCTGTTTACAAATACTGAGAAATGGGATAAATATGGTAGGAGTTGAAATTGAAATCTAAGATAGGAGAGGAGGAAATGTACCATAAACAATCTTTATTTTTCTCTCTCAAAGCTATTCTCTTCCAAGTAATATAAAGCTTATGCAGACATGAAAACTAAAGCAGTATTTATAATATCCTAAGATTACAGAAGCTAAGAATTTCAAGATTTGAAAGGACCTTACACACAGATTTGACATGTGGTACTTGAAAGTCCTAACCTCTTGCCCTAAAAAAAAATCAGTAGAAACAAAGAGATATATAGATTTTCAAAAGAGGAAAAAATTGCCTAGGTAATTACTAGATATTAATGATAATCCTTGACAGAAAGAAAAAAAGTTAATGTATTAGAAAAAAAGTCATTTGTAAATAATAAGAACAGAAAGAGGAAAGCTCTAGAAACTTTCTAGGTTCACAAGAAAAAAATTATTTCTAACATCACTGTACTTTTACATTGTGGCTACATATGGATAGATTATAATCCTAATATTGTCTTAACAGAATTATTTAAATACCTGTTATTATATCTTGTGGACATGACAGAGAAATGTGTGTTGAGTGATAATAGAATGTGTGAAGTTGTAGCTAGTTGAGAAATGACCAAATATTGTTTTTTAATGTCATCTGGAGGAATATCTTTAATGGCATGGATAGGCTCACTACTTATTATTTGCTGAACTATATCTTTAAGGAGCAATAGAAAGCATTGTCATGCTAAACAGATATTCATCTATATTGGCATTTACTGAATGATAGATAATGCTTTATTGTAAGTACATGGAGAAAAGAGGAATTATTCAAAATATTGAGATTAACTAGTTAAATTTTAGAAATAAGTTAAATTATATTCTAGCTTCTCACACACCAAAATGAATTCATACATGAATTAAAATATTTAATTATTAAAGTTTAAAATAAAATAGAAAATACTAATTTGCAAATATTTTCTCCCAATCAGTAGATTGCATTTTCATTTTGTTAATGGTTTTCTTAGCTGTGAAGCTTTTTTATGTAGTACGATGTAGTCCCACTTATTTATTTTTGCTTTTGTTGCTTTTAATTTTGATGTGAGATTCAAAAAATCATCACCTGGACCTATTTCAAGTTGCTTAACACCTGTATTTTCTTCTAGGAGTTTTATGGCTTCAGGTCATATGTTCCAGTCTTTAATCTATTTGATTTGATTTTTATATTGTGTAAGATAGTGGTCAAGTTTTATTCTTTTGCATGTAGATATCCAGTTTTCCCAAAACTGTTTATTGTAGAGACTATCCTTTACCCATTGAATATTCTTGGGGTTTTTTTGTCATAATTTAATTGACCATGTATTTGGGTTTATCACTGTGGTCTTTATTCTGTTTCATTGTTTTATGTGTCTGTTTTTATATCAATAGAAAATTTGCAGATTATGTATCTGATAAAGGACATATACATAATATATATATTGTGTGTGAATGTGTCTGTGTGTATGTAGAGTCATACAACTCAGTAGCAAAAATACAAAAACAAAAAACAAACAAAACAATCTGATTAAAAAATGAGCAGAAAATATGAGTAGCCATTTTTCCAAAGAAGACATATACATAAGGCCAATAGGTATATGAAAAGATGCTCAACATTATTAATAATCAGGGAAATGCTAATCAAAACCACAGTGAGATACTACTTTACCTGTTAGAATGGCTATTGTCAAAAAGACAAGAAATAACAACTGTTGGCAGGGATATGGAGAAAAGGGAATCCTTTTGCACTGTTGCGGGGATATAAATTGGTGCATCCACTATGTATAACAGTATAGAGATTCCTCAAAAAAAATAAAAATAGAACCATAATATGATCTAGCAATTCTTCTTCTGGTTTATTTACCCTCAAAAAACAAAATAGTAGTCAAAAATAAATATGCACCCCTATGTTCACTGCAGCATTATTTACAATAGCCAAGATGTGGAAATAATCTTAGTGTCCATCAAAGGATGAATGGATGAAGAAATTCTGGTGTATATATAATCAATGTAATATTATGCAGCCATAAAAATAATAAAATATTGCCATTTGTGACAACATGGATGGACCTCAAGGGCATTATGATAAGTGAAATAAATCAGACAGAGAAAAGCAAATACTGTATGATCTCTCTTATATGTGGAATCTTAAAAAATAAATCAACAACAAAAGAAACAAACAAACAAAATATACAGTCATAGCTACAGGGAATATATTGGTTTTTGCCAGAAGTGAGGAGTAGAGGATGGGAGAAATAGGTGAATGATTCAAAAATTATAAAAAGAGAAAAGAAAAGACCCCAGTTACAGAACACTCTGCAATCAAATAGAATGTTTTCATTTTCAAAGAGCCCTCTTGCCATCTAATCTTACCCTGAAGAGTTTGGGAGAGAAGTGGGCTTGACGTTCCCAACCCCACTTCTTCGACAGGAGACTGAGGCAGTCTTACCAAATGTCACACAGGAGTTGTGATGATAAATGAAGGTCATAGTCATTACCAGCCACTCTCAGATATGTTGAGATTCTAGCAAAAGGAACAGGAGGACTGGGTCACTCCACTCCACCAGTGGAGACCAGAACCCAACTTTACAGGGTCTTGGTTACTTGGCCACACCTGTCTGAGATCTCCAAGTGAGACGCCAACTGCTACCCACCTCCCACAATTCTCAGCTGTAGTCACAATTCCTCAGAGAACCTTTGTTCTCTGAGCCACCAATATTAAGCAAGCTCCCCCAACCTCATGACTATCTGGCCTTTCCCTCCTACAGGACTTACCACCTTGTGTGTCTCTCAGGGTGTTTAAATCTAAAAAAGAAAAAAAGGGAAGCAGGGAGAAAGGATAGAGAGTGGCGGGGGAGGAGAGAAGGAGAGAGGGATAAAGAAGGAAGGAAGGAAGGAAGGAAGGAAGGAGGAAAGGGAGGAAGGAAGGATCAATGGAAGGAAGCAAATACAGTAGTACGCTAGCTTTTTCTGTTTGCTTTTTCTAAATATACATCTAAATGAAATGTCTTAAGAGTGTTTATTAATAAATAAAAAAAGCTTATGTTGCTTCTGAGAAGAAAGGAGCCCTGGAAAATTGTTCTGAAAGGGAGAAAAATACAAGGAAACCTCAGACTCTGGTCTGCTTGAAGAAAAATACCCACAATGAGAAAAATGAAAATTAGAAATACTACAGCAGTGCCTTTTTCTTTATTTTTCCTCTTTTCTCTTCCTACATATTATTTAAAAAATAAACAGTAGAGGCAGGACACAAGAAAATGAAAAAAAATTAAATAGGTAATATAGAAAATAAGTTTAAGAATTCTTACTAAATTTAGGGATTGGAGTAAAATCGTAAGAGAAAAGATAAAAGGTGCAAAGAACAGACTTAGAAGATGCAACATACAAATCCAAGAAGTAAAGAACTGAGCTCAAAGAGAAAACAAAAGAAGAAAAATTTCCTGAGAAAACGATTTGTCTTCAGGGCAAAAGACCTAGAAATAGAAAAATTAAAAGAGATTCGTACAAATATAATATAATACTTTATATATATATATATGTATGTATATATATACATACATATATTTATATATATATATATATATGGAACCAAATATTCATAACAAAAATAAAAAAATAAGTACATCTTAGGGAAAAGAGAGACAGAGAGACAGAGAGAGAGAGAAAAAGAAGCTGGAGGAAAAGATCATTAATGAAAATATAGTGGGTAAAGAAAATTATGACCCAAGAATTTATACTGCCAAATTGCTATTTATGAATAAGTGTAACTAAAAGTTATTCTTATATATGAAAGTATCTAGAAAATCCAACATGTGTGCCCTTCCTGTGCAAAAAAATCTCTCAAACAATTAGTTCTTTAAACTAAAATTTAATCAAAGTAAAAAATTACGAACAGTGTAATAGTGGCATTAAGAAACTGTTAGTGAACAGCAGCAAGACAAGTGGAGCATAAATAATTGTGATAACTATATTGCATTAATTTTCTATTGAAGTAACAAATCACCCCAAACTTAGTGACTTTAAAAAATACAAATTTATTGTCTTACATTTCTGTAGCTCAGATGTCTGGCACACGCCTCACTTGGCTATTATCAAGGTGTCAGCAGGGCTGCGTTTCTTTTAGGGAGCTCTAGAAGCAAATTTGTTTCCGTACCTTTTGTACCTTCTAGAGCAGTGGTATCCAACCTTTTGGCTTCCCTGGGTCACATTGGAAGAAGAATTGTCTTGGACCACACGTAAAATACACTAACACTAACAATAGCTGATGAACTAAAAAATAGTTTGTGCATAATTTTTGTCATGTTTCAAGACTTTGTGTTGGGCCACATTTAAAGTTGTCCTGTGGCCTGGGGGCCACGGGTTGGACAAACTTGTTCTAGAGGCTGTTAGCATTCTTTTGCTCAGGGGCCCCTTTCTTCTGTCTTCAGAGCCACTAGATTGAATTTCTTTGACCCCTGTTCTATAGTCATGTTTTCCTCTGACACTCTTCTGCCTTCCTCTTTCTTATGAATCTTTGTTATTAGATGGAGTCCACTAGGATAATCGAGGAAGATCTTGGCATCCCAGATTATTTAACTTAATTACACCTAAAAAGTCCCTTTTGCCATGTAAGATCACATATTCACAGATTCCAAACATTAGAACATGTACATCTTTGGAGGAAAGGGGTATTTTTGGCTGATCACATATGGTAATAAAACAGTATAAATATCAAACCTATTCTCAACGAATTGTAAAAATTAATGTTTTAACTCTTTTCTAAAAAAGAAAATACAAAATGTTATTTGCTAACAAATGTTAAACCTGTTTCTTTAACATAGTGCTCTTCACTGATCTCCATGTCCACAAACACGTATCCGTCGGACCTGCCCATGTCATTGTCTCACAGATATATCAAACTCAACAGACCATAACTGAATTCATTAGCATGCCTAATATTCTCTTCCTTCTGGAATTCCACACTGAGGAATGGGACCATCATATATACCCACATTTTCAAACTAGAATCTTGGGAGTCATCTTTGATTCCTGATAATGTATTTCCTAAATCGTATTAGTCATTAAGCCAGGGCAAGGATTTGACCAAAACTCTGTTTTAGAAATATTACTTTTACAATAAGTAAAAGAGGAAATAAATTAATTTTTTAAAGTTTATTATTGAGAATTCCACACAAATGATAACTGGGTTTCAAGCACAGTAACCCATTAGATAATTAATAAAGTGAGAAGAATTTAATTCTCTGTAAGGGAAGATACTTTTGGTACCTGACATTAAAGAAAGGCCCAAACCTGAGTGTTGTAGCAGTTTAGATATATGGCTTCGATGGATAAAGAACTAAGTTGATATTGAACAGATTGGGGTCTGAATCCTGGCTTTGATTCCAGTTATATATTCTAAGGTAGGTTATTTTGATCAGAAAAATTGGGATAATAATGTGATTAAGATTAGGTGGAATCAGATATGTAGTTCATCTGATAGAATTCCTGGCATATAGCAGCATTCAATAGTTTACTTCTTCCCTTATTCTCTCTTTCCTGGAAAAGTTAAGTTCATTTCTGCTAAGGACAAAGAATGTTTCATAGTAAGCAAAGTACTTAATAAATGTAAATTGTGTTTAAGTAGAGATATATGTGTTTTGAAAGGACAGTGTCTATTAAGCAATAGTTAAATATCATTTGGATGGAATATGAGATATATATATATCACAGCAGATATAATCTAAAAAGAATGGATATCTGTTTTTGTTTTCAATCACATACTAAACACCTAGCAATACTTGGCACATAGTTGCTACTTGAAAATATATTTGTTGAATGAAAGAATGAATAAAAGATGTAAATTATCCTGAAAAATCTTTGGTCACTGAATTACTTAAAATTTAGAAAATTAGACCCATAACTCCTTTTGCTTTATTAAATTCTGGGTTGCTATAGTGATTGATGAATAAGTAGAAAATCAAGGACAAAACTGGGTAAAGAATCTTATTTAATAATGCATAACACACCAAAAAACCCTTTTTTATATATCAAAAAGAGTCAAATATTAGCAGTTTTAAATGGTCCTACCTATGCATTCAGCTCACATCTACCTTTCCAAATGTTCTAATCAAATTAAATGTACTATGCTTTTCTTCTCTGAGGTGTGATCAGTCTTCAATTTAACATTATCAGCAACAGTAAATGAGTTTTGTGTTAATGGTGTGTTCTACAATATTTTTGATACCTAGTAAATGTCAAGTAGTATTATAGTAAGATATTGAAAGCTATTTTTTCCTATTGTATGTGTTCAGGGAAGCAATCTGATTTTAGAGAATTATAAAGAGGAAAATTTTCATTTCTTTATTTTTTTCATTTTCTTTATATATGAAAATAGCTGCTTTCTTAATTGCTATAAAATAATGCAAAGTTCCTTAAAATTTATTTGTTAGGTTGATACAGGGTTAGGCACAAATAAGACCCTTATTTATGAGCTAGGAAACTATACTGAATCTCTTCTTACAAAATCATAAGCAATAATGGTTATGATTTTATAATAAAATCATAACTCAAGTCCAGGCATTAATTACTTCTGCCAGATGCTGTATATTCATCTTAATGTACAAAGTATAATAATAAAAAATGGAATTCATGATACCTAAAAATGTATTTTTTTACTTTGAGCTAAAATTAAAGAAAAATTGGTATGATGAATGCATTTGAGCAAAATTAATTTTTGTAACCACAAAGCAGTTTATGAAAACAGGCAATTGAATCACATGGCCTATCTTTTGATAAAGTTGCTAAAGCCATTAATCTATGTCGGTTAACGTGAAAAAGACTCACATTGAAAATCAATTCTACCCCCTGTGAAACCACTTTGGTTCCAATGAAGTAATTTGGGTGCTCCTGTCTGAGATCAGTGAATATTGACTCGAGAGAGGCAGTCTACGAAGCTGCAAATGGTTTTGGTTTCTTAGAGATTCTTCAGTGAAAATGTTGGTCATAATCCAAAATTTGAGTTCTTTTGACTCACTGAAGGAAAAGTGAAATAAATTAGAATTGTTTTTATAATAAGGATTTCATTTATTTCTCCAAGGAAATGTAGGCTCCCAATCGTTTAAATAATAATATCTTCAGTTATCAATCCTGTTATTCAATAACATATTTTAGTTATCAAATTTTTAATGAGTTTCTTTCTAGCTAAAGCTTAATCTCTATGTATTTATACATGCAAATATTTAGTCTTCAATATTTATCATACACTTACTAAATGTGAGGTCATAAGCCATCCAAACAAAAAAAATCAAAAAATTTGTCTAGAAATAAAAGAATTTCATTTTATAAAATGAAGTTGTTTCTGGATTTCTTTGCTAATTGAATAAATATCAATATGAGTTTATGCTAAATAACTCGCTATTAAAAAACTAATTAAAAATTCAGGAATTGAAAACTCAATACATTATGTACATTATAACACGTAACTTAAGTCAACTGAATTTTGATTCCTAGATAATAAGTATATTGCTGTTTTAGTTAAGTTCCTGCCAGGAAATTCTCCATCCCAGTTTACTGGTAACCTTGTATTTAGCAGTCTTCTAAAATTTCCCTTTTCAGTATTCCTGCATGCTTGGTCAGATTAATCCTTGTAAAATATCACTTATGAAAGGAATACTTTATTTGTTCAAGCCACTATGCTTCAAAATAACCTGAAATGAGTCTATATCATCTGTGCCCTTAGATCCAAAGCATTTATCTTGCTATTCAAGATTCTCCAAAATCTACCCTCATGTTATTTATCTAATCAATGTCTAATATGATTATTATTTAACTCAGGAAACAATCATAACACTTATTTTATTACTGCTACATTCATGAAATGATGCTGGGAACATGAGTATAAAATGTTATACACGATAATGTCTGTGTCCTCAAAAACTCAATACCTATAAGACTACACACCCACCCCCACAACACACACACACACACGCACACAATATAATAAAGGTGTGTAAGTGTCTGTGTTGTACATGTCACATTAGTGATGGACTAATGATATTGTGATATTTTTTCTGCAAATGCTAGTTTATTCCTTTGCAAAATTTATGCAAACAGTTCTTTTCTGTCTAGAATAGAGTTTCTTTTTTTATTATTACTAGTTTCAAATACAAAGGGACATAATGACTAGACACTTACACACCTCACAAAGTGATAACCCCGACAAGTCTAGTAACCATCTGACACCTTATGTAGCTATTACAATATAATTGACTATATTTCCTATGCTGTACTTTACATCCCATGACTAATATATATATTTAATTATAGTTTACATTGTTTATTATTTTATATTTTCAAGTGTACAGTGAAGTGGGTAGACATTTATATAATTTAGGAAGTGCTTCCCATATATAAGTCCAGTGCCCATCTGACACCATATATAGTTTGTACATTATTGATTATATTACTCATACTGTATTTTAAAAAATAGTCATGAGGATTTGACATTATGATATTTTCACACATCAATTTATTGTGAAAATTTTAAATTGCTATGTGAACATGAATGGAAAACTAATATGGACCCTAATTGGACTGGGGTAGGTGATGGATGAAAGAGAAAAATAGAAACTATCACTTATGAAAGGAATACTTTATACCCAGCACAATTCTTAGATTTTTTTTCCATTCATTCCAATACTTATTTTACAAAGCAAATTATGACCATGCACTAGTATCCCTGTTTTACAGATGAAGAAACTTGGCCTCACTGATTTGTATAGAACCAGCTCTATATGACTCCAAGACACTTCTCAGGGTTTAGATGTTAAGTTCCACTTGAGAGAGATGGAAAGAGCAACAATTGAGCAAAAATGCAGAAGCAAAAAGGCATGTACCATATCCAAGGACTTCAAGTTGCTCTGGTTTGGTTGGTGATTAGAAGCCATAAAGAGGGAATGAGCCTAGAAATATAATTTGGCACAATCACACAAGTAATGGGGCAAGAAATTTATTTTACTGATAATGAGAGCCATTTAATATTTTTGGTTCAGCATGTGATGTGACTGAGGCTCTTATAACTTTCCACTCACCTACTTAACACATTTCCACCTGTATTATTCTTCTAATGATAAGTTACAAATTACTCTTAACTTGGCAGCTTTATGCAAGTATTTGTTATGTCCCACTGGTAGGGGTCAAGAAACCAGGAGCCACTTAAATGGGTGCCTTTGGCACCAAGTCTCTCATGAGGTTTCAGTCAAGTGGCCTCATCAGAAGGCTTGACGAGGGATGGGAGGAGTTGGAGATCTACTTTTAAGCTTAATCAAGTGGTTGTTAACAAGTCTCCATACTTATCATGTGGACCCGTCCACGGGACTGCCTTAGATCTAGGTGACTGACTTCTCCCAGGATGAGGAAGGCAAGAGAGAGTGAGACCAAGTAAGAGATCATGCCAGGACAAAAGCCATGATCTTTTTGTAACCTAATTTTGCAAATGACTATCTATCTTTCATGCTGTATTCTATTTATAAAACTGAATCAATAAATCCAGCTCACACTCAAGTGGGATGACATGAAGGTTGAACCCAGAGAGGAATCATTGGGGGCCCTCTTAGAGGCTGCCTATGAAACCACCTTTCTTATATTATTCAGCTTGTAGTTTACCTAAATGCAAATATCTCAAGGATTACCTTTCTTCTTGAGCCATCCTACAACATACTGAATTATGCTTTTCTGAGTTTCAGAAGTTAAAAAAAATATATGCTTTCACCATGCACTTGGACACATGGTTTATGTTTCTTTCGTAAAATCCAGGCCATGTACTATACTTGAGTCCTCAAGTATATATAAAAATATTTAGCAAAGTGATGAATATAGTATACTCCAAATATAAACATATTCACTGACAAAATCTATTAAAGCATTTCTTCTTGGATTATTATCTGTTAAGGTTCATGCTCACTTTTACTTTTGATTCCCTGATTTTGATTGATAATTGTTTAAGTATTGATTGGGTTTCTTAAATAGCATTTCCTAAAGTCACTTCTGCAGGATAACAGATACATTTCCATTTGTTTTATTTTGGTATTTACTGCAGTATTGCTTGGGCTGCCTAATGTGCTAAAATATACGGATTTCAGAAGTCAAAATTTTCAGAAATTTCATGTACACATTAATATTTTTCAAGCGTGTTTGACCACAAGACCCTTTTTGGGAAATGTTACTAGACTTTTTTTTTTACCACAAAAAGAAACAGTTAGTTAACCTGCTTTTTTAGTTTAAGACCAAAGCAATGACTTGTCCTTCATTCATTCTACAAATGTGATCTGAGTATTTTGCATTTTTCAGAGATTCTGTTGAGTATTATAAAATCTAAAGTAAAAAAGCAAAATGAGTAAAAACTCTGTTATTTTAGCTTTCCAATGTGCTGAAATCTCAAAACAACAATAAAGTAACCTCTTACTCTTTAGAACTTACAATTTAGAAGCATGGAAATATAATGAGGAATGATAATGTGGCTTATTATTTATGCCATATTAAGATGAACATAAAAGGATATTTGTTAGGTGTATTAATAATTGCTAAACTAATCTTGAAAGTATTAAAAAAGAGTAAAAAAATGTGAAATTATTTTGAGAAAAAAAGAATGATATTGCATAGAGCTTCCAATTTTGTTTATATTCAAGATTTTCTTTTTTATTTTTTCTGTCTTTCAGTAACACCTGGGATAGTACACTGTTCAACTGTAGTTGCATTCTACAACACTCTATTCTGTCCATTGATTATAAGCATAAACTATGGGGTAGGAAAGATAGGAAGCAAAAGTGTCATAGCAGTTGTGATCTCAGCTATTCTTAAAGGAAGTTTGATTTTTTTCTCTCCACAGGAAAAGTTATATTGACATTCACCCACTAAACAGTAGTATAAGTTGCATTGACTTTTCCTACCGGGAAGGGAACTTTATTGGCTTCACCTTTGACTTAGATTAAGCACACAAACATTAATAGAATTTAATGAAGCTAAATTCACCTTCATTTGTTGCCATTTTCTTTATGTATTTGCACTATATTCTCATACTTTTGTTTTATAAATCACTTGGTTTTAAACAGATTTAAGGGCCTTATTACTTAGTCCATGCTGAGCTGTTAAGATGTTTCTTTAGAAGAGATGCCAGGTTATTTTAGTGATTGGTGTAAAAGAAATCCAAAGTTGTAATATCATGGGGTCTTTAGTGAAACAGAACAAAATATTCTTTAATTTATTATTAATATTTCTATAATCTTGAAGTACCAATGGAGATTGAGCCTTGGTTTTGGCTGGTGCAAGTGAATAAACAATCAGTTGAATCAGAACACAAAGCTGTTATTTCCAATCCTTGTAGCAAATAGTAAATTATTCAGAACCTAGGTCATGTATTTATCAAAAATTACTTTGAGCAAAAAAGTATTGAATTCTAATATAGTATGCAGAAAATAGAAAGAATTAGGGCATTTAAATCATTGGATGCAGTGAAAATCTGAGAAGGTGGGACAAATAAGTGAATGAAATACTATTTCCAAATTTAGGGTTTATGATTTATGTACTGACTTAAGCATTTGGATGATAAGCAATTGGATATCCTAGTTTAGCTCTGAGAATAGATTCCATAAAAAAATGTATTGTTTTGTTTATATTTAGTACAACTTGGAGTGAATAGAAGCTCTTTAATCTGGACACTAAAACAATCCACTTAGTTCATTTTAGAGAAGAAATACTCTCATGTTTGTTTGTTTGTTTTTTCTTATTCTTAACAAGGCCCGCAACTTTGGGAAAAGTTATTCTAAGGTTTTGTTTTAAATAGTTATTTATGTTCATAATTAACAGGAGCTTTCCAACTGCTCTGTAATTTTCGCAGCCTAGGGAAAAAGACATCCTGAATATACTATATTCAAAAGAAGCATGTAAGTCTAATAAAAAGAAAGATGAACAATATAATTATTTTAATGTATATTTTCTATGTGATCTATACCTGCAGTCATTCTAAATCCATTTGCAATTTGTTGTAGTGTTTTCGGGCATTAACCTAAGTAGGAATCTATTTAACTTTCTATTAATCTTAAATAATTAAGGAGAATGACTGTGGGAAAACTAATTTATTATTGAATAATTAAAGGAGGTAACTTCAGGACAACTGATTTTTCTTACCCAGATTTGTTTTCTTTAAAAAAAAACATATGAATAAATAACATATAGACAAATGCTTTTATTCTCAATGGAGCAATTCTTTTCTGGGCAAGATTTTAAAGAAATTCATAGTTATATTTCCCTTAGTTATTTGGTGATCACAGTTTTATAAATTGAAAGGCATGTTTGGAAACACAGAAAAAGAGTAGTACAGTAACAATAGCATTTTACTATTTGTAAATATTTTAAAATAGCATTGTCCTAGAATTCTTAGAATTCTGTCATCTTGTCCCCTTGAGTAGAAGAGGGGGAAATTAGTAAAAATAAAGAAAGTGTGAGAAGTTGAGAATGCTTCTTTGAAAGGATCTAGCAGAATATAATTTACAATAAAAAACATAGTACTTGCAATTTTAACTTATTGTACTCAGCACCCCATCTTGAGCACTTTATGTCAGACTTTTAAATTGAAAAATTTCTATGTTTAGCCTTTGGATACCTATAATTGTACACATTTAATTTGAAATAGACTGTTACTGTGATGTCACTATGCACATTTAAGTATAAATGTGAGATATTTTTTTAATCAGTGCTATTACCTAGTTTATAATTTGGTTTGACAGTTACACAGATATCTTGCTTTTAATCTTTCCCCCCCTAATTATCTTTATGGACTTTTACCATTTATTAATACTTACTTTTGGAAGTATGCAAAACAAAATTGATGTTGATTCTCAAACTACCTTTCTTGTGACTTTGGAAAAGGGTTTTGGTGGAAGAGCAATTGTACAAGATTCTTAGAAAAATCAACAGATTTCAATCTGCCATATTTGCCTTTATTCCACTCTAGGAAAAGAAAAGAAATGAAGAATTTAATGATAGGTATAATAACATTTAAAAATGAAAGAACATAATCAGAAGAGAGAGAAAGACTTGTAACAGAGGAAAGAAGGAAAAATTATTTTCTAGCTTCTTTCTCCCACATAACATTATTGCATCACTTTAACCTTCTTCATTGGTACTGTATTTACCATTATTCCGAAGTTCCTAAGTATGTTGAGAGTGGTATTTTCAATACAAGAGTAATCAGTTCAGTTAAGCATAAAATACCATTTTTCTTGATTTTAACAGTCCGTAATCTAAAGAAAGAACAATATTACTATTCTAAGATTCTTTTGGAAGTTGAAGAAAACTGTAGGATAGAATAAAATATCAAATCGGTACTTTTCCAACTCAATTTTATAACATTTGCATAAGAGGCTGTTTCCTCCTTTGGGATTTACCTTTTCTCTGCTTTCTGTTATATTTTAATCAGTAGCCATGTGAAGGCAAAGAACAGAACCCAGTAAGACCAACTCAAGGATTAACAGAAAGAGGATTAATGAAAGAGTACTGGTTAATTGTAACTGAAGGAAAGGAAATTTAACTGTATGAGTACATCAAGAGGACAGAGGATGAGAAATGGACATTTGTTGATAAGACAAATGTGTTCTTTACATTTTTCTTTTTTGTTTTATTTTATTTATTATATTTTTTATTGTTTGACTTACTGGGGTGACATTGATTAATAGAATTACATAGATTCCAGGTGTGCGATTCAAGTTGATCCTGTATGTGTTACATTATGTGTTCACCACCCAGTGTCATTTCGCTTTCCATCACCTTGTATTTGACTCCCTCTCCTTCCTTTCCCACCCCCTCCCTCCTCTCCCACTGACCTCCTATTTGCCCTCAGGTATCCCCTAAACTACTGACTATATCCATGAGTTTTTGTTTCTCTGTTCATTTCAGTTTTATATTCCACATATGAGTGAAGTCACATGGTTCTTAATATTTTCCGTCTGGCTTATTTTGCTTAGCATAGTGTTTTCCAGGTCCATACATTTTTCTTTATATATCAAATTTGGAAGCTAATCTCTGCTTTATGCATGTCAATGTGATTTTCTTCTAGCTCTTCAATCACATCCCTCCTGTTACCATCCTCCAATGATTTTGACTCTGTCAAAGTTTTAGCATTTCTTAATAGTGGCATTAATTAACATTATACTTTCAGGGATCTTATCACTAACCAAAAATCTCTGAAACTTTAGGTTATAGCTTTAAGGCAGAGAGAGATTGTCACCTTTCACGTAATTGATTGCAACACAACATTGACAGAACCAAATTCATTGTCTTCATCTCCACTGTAAATTAACCCTTTCTCTTGTGTTAATAATTTCAGATTGATGATCCCATAATTAATCTCAGATTTACATTTATCACTTAACTTTACTCCTCCTAATGTTACCAGATAATTTGGATTCTGTATTTATAATTCTTCTTCTATGTTGTCTATAAATTTGCCATCTTGTATAAGAAATAAAAATGAAGATTTTGAATCAGTTCAAATTCCAACTTCACCTCTTACACATGGGTCAAGTTCTATAACCTCTTTGTGTTTCAATCCTTTCATTATAAAGTGGGGCAAATGATTGCACTTATTTCACAGGCTTTTGTGAGATTAATTGCACTAATATTTGTAAACCACATGAAATACCGTCAGTTACATATAGGATTTAGATAGTAGTAGTACTAATTTTCATTCTAAATACAATTGCTATAAATGTAGTCCTCCTAGACTATTGTAATAATTTTCTTGCAGTTCTCTGTGTTGACTCATCCTTCTAAATTATGAGTTGAGTCATAATTTTCATAGTAAAACTTACTGTATCTCTTTATGCCATCCAAATTATAGAACACATTTAACACATCATTCAAAACCCTCCTCAGTCTGCCCTAAATTAGTTTCCTAGATTCATATCTTTAACTATATCCTTCCACAATGACTCTGCTTTAATCACATGAGATTTCACATACTTTCATGTCTGTAAGCCTTTGCTTAGGCTGTCTACGTCCCGTAACTCCCGATTTTCATGCACTTGTCATTCAAATTCTTATAAAGACTTTTGACACCACTTTTCCCCCTTAAAAGTGATAATTTATTCCTTAGTTTTTCCACAGCATTTTCTAATTTTCTCAGTTAAAGAGAAATCTTATTAGTAGTTGCTTCTCGTATGTGTTACAATTTCCTTTTTATGTACCCATAATATATGGCACAGAAGTTTATCAATAATAAATACTCATTTACAAGACTGATTCCTATATGAAAGAACTGAAATACATGTTTCATGTTAGAGCCCATGTTTTGAGTTACTTTGCTGATTTTTTAAAGAATCATAAGCACAGACTAAGAACATTTATCTCAGAATTGATGTCTTCGGTAACTTATTTTTCTGCCATTTTATCCACTACCAGCCTTACATCTCACTACATGAAAAAAAATGCTATACAAATAAAAACCAATATCAATCCTACTTGAAAATACTATCACATTTTTGCATGCACAGATAATTTTTCATTGGTGCTACCTGTTTTTTAATACACAGTTTACCCTTACAAAGTGTGGGTTAGGGGTGCCGATCCCCTGTGCAGTTAAAAATCGTACATAACAAGCATGTCCGTCCTGTGGCCCAGGATGGCTTTGTATGCGGCCCAACACAGATCCTTAAAACATTATGAGATTTTTTTTTGTAACCTTTTAAAAGTCTCATCAGCTGTCATTAGTGTTAGTGTTAGTGTATTTTATGTGGCCCAAGACAATTCTTTTTCCATTGTGGCCCAGGGAAACCAAAATGTTGGACATCGCTGTTTGACTTTTAACTCCCAGAAACTTAACTGTAGTGATCCTTCAGTATTTACACAGAATTGGTTCTGCACTCCTGATGGATACCAAAGCCACAGATGCTCTAGTCTGGTTCCTTATATAAAATGCACTACAGCAATGCATGTAGTCTGCCCTTTGCATGTGTGGATTCCAAACCATGGTACAGAAACACTGTTTCCACTTTATGGTTATGGTTGAGTGAATTTTCAGATGCAAAACTGGGGATCTAGGGATGACTTTATTTTTGTTGGAAAAACTCTCACATAAGTGGAACAATATAATGTTGATTATATAACTTTAAATAATTTTTAAAATCATCTTTCATAAGGAAATAGTGAAGTTACCTCTGACATGATATAGGAAAATTGTCCAAAATAAATTTGATTTCAAAATTATCTTTCTGAAACGGTAAAATCCTGCCATTACTTATAGGGACTTCTTCCTTAATGTCAGCAGAAAGTCCAATTTCTATGAGAGAGATTTTAAATTATTTGTGAAGTTCTTTCTGCTCTTATGTAAAACTCCATAATATTTCATTATTATCTTTCAGCTTGTTAAAACACATGAAAACATTGCATTCTATGTATTTTCCATTTCTCTTATTTTCAATTTTTTTTCTTCATCCCTCCCTTTCCACCTGAAGTTAGAAAATAATTATTTCTTCTACTCCTCTAACTTCTCAAGTAGGACTCTTTGAAAAAAGACTGATTAACATGAGAAAAGCATGCAAAGTTATGTAATATACACTTACATGGTTGCTTTCATAAGGAAATGAAGACACGAAGTAAGCTTTTGTTTGTACAAAAATTTTAATGCAAATAGTAATGTGAGCACCAGTCATTTCTCTTCAAGCAAGAAAGAAAGAGAAGAGTTAAAACCTAAGGTATGTCACAGAACGAAGGGTCTTGTGTAGTGAGACTCTATTTTATCTTTTATTTTACTGGATGTTAACTGTCACAAGATTATTTTATAATAGACTAGTTTATACATATTTAGCACTCTATAAAATAGAAATGATAATTTCTCTGATTATAGGATATCATATAATATTTAGTGCATTTGTCTTTCTTCATTTCTCTCATATATGAGCAGTCATACAGATTTCTGATATACAGTAACTTCACTTGGGATAGTGATAAGGAGAAAATAGACTCTTAAATTTAGAGGGAGATGGCATTGGTGCTATGTAAAACTATGAGACTAAAAAATTGTTCTCTTTTGCTACATATTTTGTTTGCTTTATTGTTTTGAACTTTATTTTATATAAAGTATTTGGGGTATGTTATAACTCAATACCATAAAAACATCTTATTACTTTATTGGGTATTCCAACTCACAAACTGAAATCGAACCAAACCAATCAATGTTCTAGTTGGTCAAATAGTGGGCTATACTTTTTATATTTTTCTGCAGTCCTATGTGATAATTAAATATGCTAGTTCAGTTTGTTACTGGGAATGAAACTTCTTAAAAGAAAAGCCTCAGCAAAATTTGATAGGGACAGAGTATTTGAAATAGAACTTATATTTTGACATCTGTCATAGGTGTTCAACCCCTATGGCTTTCTGGGTGCTGATACTGACTTGACACTTGATAATCTGATGCACCTAGTTCCTCTCTACTCAAATTGCCATTCATTTATATTTTTCCTCTCTTCTCAGTATCTCATTCCTGTTTTTTTCCTGAACCCAAACTAATAGAACATTTGTCATGGTCTAAAAGAGAGGAGTGTGATCACCATGGATATTTTCAAATATATATTTATTCAGTGTGTTTAGAGTCTGCATGGAAAAAGAGTACCAAAAAAAGATGGAAAGGAGATAAATACATGTAACTCATCCAGAAATTTGATATTGAAAAAGTATTCAATTCCATTGTAAACTTTGCCCCAACTTTTCCCAATCTTCTCTCCTACTTATTACGCACACTAAGTCTCTATTCTAACTACTCTGGTTTGACCATTACTTGAAATCTTCTCTGAATATAAAGCAAATGTTTGCCAAGTCATCATACTTTGCTTTATAATATTTTTTAAATTGTTATTTGTCTCTTGGAATGATACCTACTTTCTCCAGGTGGATTGTGAACTCTCTATGATGTTTGGTATTAGGGCTGAGTATCATGTTTTGTATCAAAGGGGATTACAAATTTAACATTCTTGAATACTCTTTTGGATGAAATTTATTTCAAAGTTGTAGTTTGGGGTTTGCAGGATCAGTGGAAATTTATACAATGAATTGGCAGGTCCTAGTACTTAATTCATTTGTGCCTTCCTTTGAAGGTTCCCAGTGAGAGATTAACCTATATTTGACAGAGAAGAATGAAGCAGAAGGCTGGGATGTGTGGAAATCAGTAGTATCCAGATGTCCTAGAATGACAGTAGAGATGTATTAAATTGTGATCAGTGTTGTATAAAAATGCTAAGATGAGAAATGACAAAGTAAGGTGGTACTTATTTCTGATTTCAAGTGTATATCTTTCAAAAATTATTAGCATTGAAAACATTTCAAAATTATTTGCTCCTTTGATTTAGAGTAATTTTTAATTGAATTGATAACTTCTGAATGCTACTCAGTGCCTAATATACTGTTTTTCATTACCCTTTCCCTGTCTCAACTCAACACACACACACACACACACACACACACGCACATGCACATGTATACACATACACACACACACACACACACATTCACACCACAGGTCTATATTTACACTATTTATTCAGGTTAAAATTGCTTACTGCTATCTTAAGATACAGACCACTATTTCTATTTTAGTAGTTTTGGTAAAGTCTAAATATTTGAAAAAGATTGTTTTAATGCTAGATGATTACTTTTGAACTCTGAGTCATTGTAGCTTTGATAAAAAAGAACTATATATTTACCTTTCTGCTTAAATTTTTCAAGACTTTACCTGCTATGATTTCTCCAGTATCATTAAACATACTAATTTTAATGAGAGTAATAGTTTGAAAGTAGGGATGGGATCTCCCTCTTGTTCGTGGTCTTAGTCTAGACATATTAGGCTTGGACATTCTTAATGTACTTAAATATCAGAAGACCTTGAAGCACCTTTTACTCCTACGAAGTAAAAAATAAAGTGAAAAGATATGATTAAAAAAACCCAGCAGCATGTAATTATATGAAGTAATAAGATTTGACTGAAAATCAGTTGGATTTTTTTTTTCGCTTTAAGGATTTGACTAATGAATGAAGTACCCCAAGTGTTAAATTTTCTTAGTAGTCCTTTTTTATGTACATATAGAAGAGGATGCCTTAAATCTGTTTGCAGCTAATTTTTAACTATTGTAGATCTATCATTAGGTCATAACTTGCAATAATTTTGTTTTACTCGAAAATATTTGTGCTGTCCTTATATCTTCCTAAAATTGTCATTAACTTAGTCATATTTCATTCTACACTGTCTGATAAAGTAGTCTGTGGTATCCTGTGAATAAATCCATGGCTAAATAAACTCCTGAGTAACTTCAAGTATCTGAATTAAAATCTAGAGAATTGTGTCACACTAGCTATAACATACATTTATTGTGGCAGTTTTTATTATAAAAACGCAAGTCTTTGGAAGAAAATGTCACCTAGTTTCATCCTATGATTAGTAGTGAGAACAGTATCTGAGTAAAAATATTTGGAGGTTCCTGCACAGTGGTGTTTAGTAGCTACTGTGTAGGCTTTGTAGTTGATACTCATTAACTTGTCAATCTACCAGTTATTTTATACTTTTACGTGAAAGCAACTTGACCAGTTCATTTTGCTCATGTAATGTTAAACTGATGGAATAAATTGTGGTAGAATTGATCTCCATTTATCAATTGGAAGAATATATAAAACTTTGTTTTTTTCTTTTAAATATTTACAACATGGAGCCGAAAGAACTTTTTTTTTTTTTTAACTCCTGGTCTGTCACTAAGTTCCTGTGTCATTTTGATCAGGTTTTTCTCTCAGCCCTAACATCATTCTTACATATTCCTTTGAATATATATTTTTTGAAAATTACTGAAGTCATGAGGTTACCTGCCACTCTAACTGTAAAAAGGCATCTCGTTCCCTCCTATGCACAAATTTCTTTCCAGAAGTTTTCACCATTTAGGAAAGTCATGTTCAGAGAAGCTGTATTATTTTCAGAGTACCACTGTCGGAAACAGCGCATCCTTCCTAATACGTATTTACCAAGCAAATACGACCCATGGGGTACAGATTCTCAAATCCTTGAGAATTTATCACAGTGGGACCTGGCAAAATATAAATTCAGTTGATCTTGAGAGGCTTGTATGATATAACTATAGAGAAATCCAAACATAGAATTGAGATAATAATATCTAAAGTGATACAAAATGCCTTTCTATAATCACAAAACAATAAAATAAGTTACTTTTATTTATTTTTTGTATGTGGGTAGCTCCCTGGCTGGGAATCGAACCCAGGCCCCAGCGTTGACAACGCCAACACCTTAGCCACTGCACCACCAGGGAACTCTGTTACTTTTAAGTATAAGAAAAAACAATGTGCAGATTTAGCTCTATCCTGATCTTGAATAAAATACTCATCTCTAATTTTTATGTTTTTAACTGCTTTTGTCAGAATGATTTATGATTTCTCTAGAAATTGCTTTTATTTAGGGAAGGTTGTTTATATAAGAAAAAAATTTTCCCTAAAAGCTATATGGCATTTGTCTTAAAGTTTTAGATGAAAAACCCAAAAAGAAAAAAAAAAACTTTATTTAATACCTATTTCTTTGGATCCTCTTATGCTCAAGGCAGAGTAATAAGCAAAGATTGTATTCTTAAGGAAAATATAATCAAGTAAGTTGTCAGGGGAAAAAGATACCAGGCTACAGCTCTTATCTGTTGTTTCGTTTGCCGTGTCTTCTTTATCATCCAGCTCTCTGCTTCTCCTGTGACACTTTCTAAATACAAGTTTCATCTATAATTTATAGGAAAAGAGAACATTACACGTTTCCTGACCTTTCCCCTTTCTCTCACTTAAATGCCAGCTTAGTCTCACACAAAACCTGATAAGAAGCAAAAGTATTTATTGGTAAACATCCGATAGAATGTATGATTATACCATTTTTCCAGGTAGTGCAGGGACCTCCACCCTTATTTGTTGTAAAATAATTCCCACTCTCCATTGATCTTACATGGATTTCTGAGATATAGTTGTACTTCAAACTTTAATGATGCAATTTCTCCTTAAAGAGATTCCTACACTTGAGTTTCTGACTCAAGAATTCACAGACCAGGATGATTTCTGCTTTAAATAATGAGCTGTTTGTTCCTCAGTCTTTTCCTAAGGCTAGGATGATGGTATGCGTTTGCCTGGCTCCCTCTTTATTTTCTGTCATATTGCCAGGCCAAACACTACAACTCTGATACCTGCAGTCAAGTCCTGATGACAATTACCAGCCTGCTTAAATTTCTGAGTATCTTTCTTGTGGGTTTCCTATCTCAATACTTAACCTATTTTCCATTTAGAAAAACAAAAAAGCAGAAAAAGAAAAAAACAAAGCCAAGTGAAGCTCGCTGCCATATTCATTTAATTTTACGTAAACGTGCTCTTTGAGGCTGAAACAAATCTGACTGGTTTTCAATGTGAAAATAAAAAATAAAAACTGTTCTTGGTGTTTTTTAAACAGAACTTGTCTCTAATCTTAATGTAACAGAAATATATATGGTGATCAGTATTTAATAATTGTTTCTAGGATTTAACATTTTCAGTGATGGAGAAATACTGTGTTTTGTAAATAAAAATACCACTACTAAAAACCAAAATGCTATGAATAGAATCATGTCATTTATTTCCAAAGACTATCAATATACCAAGGCAATGTGAAAATTAAAACAAAAGCGAGGTATTTCATGGCACACTTTGGAGGTAGGGTTAGGACTACAATCTGCGAGTTATCTTGGAGTAAGTCCTGCGACCACAAGCACCACTGACAAGTATTCTTGGGGCAAATGGGAAATGGGTTAAGGCATATATTGGGACACTGTATTTTGTTTAGGAATTTACCCCAAAAAATAAACTCAAACTGGCTTAAACAAAAAAACAATGGCACAAATATGTTGACTTAAAAACAGAAAATCCAAAGATAAGACTAGATTTAATTTTTATGTAGACATTTAGCAACACCCTCCCTAGCTTTTCTGGTTTCCCTCTGACTTTCAGGGTGTTTCCCCCATTCTGGGAAAGTGCATAATTATCCCAGTCCCATTGGCCAGTCCATACTCTTTCTGTGTACTGGGAACATTTCTACAGATGAGCTCTCTAGCATTCTAGCTTTCATAACCTCACAGCATATTGCCCAAGAATAGAGAGAGACTCTCTTTCTACAGCCACTGAACAAGTCTTGGGATTCCCTTCTCTGGGCTCATTAGGATTTGTGTCCATTTCTAAACCCATTATGTTTTTCAAAGCAATACATGTGCTGCAATTTTAAGTCATTTAGATTCTTGCTGGAGGAGAAAGTGGGGTCAATTCCATAAAATTTGTAAGTTTTTTCCTAAGGAAAATCAGCAGCAAGAAGCAGGACAGATGTTGCAGAAGCAATCAAACAGTATCCCTTACAGACATTCCCAGGCACCTTATATCCTAACCAACTGTTTGCAGAATATAATTAAATCAGCACTTCCCCTCAAGTACTATAGCTTGCCCACTGAACTCAATATCTGTCATTATCTCATTCAGCAGGAGTACTCCCCACAAACAGGTTCTGCCATAGGGAGCAAGTGTTTATCAGCTTCTAACTCTCTTTTGCCACCTGCCTCAGTTACTTTACTGATGTCATTAGGACCAGTAATAAATATGAAAGTTTGACATTCCTGAATGAGGACAAGAGTTTAATTCAAAATAGTAATAACAGCTAGTAAAAGAAAATCTCAGACATTCACATGGGCCAGAAGGAATTCAAGAGATGTGGTGCTAGGATATTACACTTGCCATTGTGAGATATTAATGATTGCACACCTTTGCTATGAAGGTGAGCTCATGGAAAGTAGCAGCTGCATATTTCTTATGTCAGCTGCCTCCAAGCCTTTATGATATGTTTTGAAAAGGTTAGTATTTTTTCTGCAACCTTCATGTCTTCTACGTGACCGAAAGTGTTTGAGAGAACTTCTGCCTTCTCATTCCAACTATTCACTAATTTTGAAGTCTCAGTACTTCAATAAGAGACAGTTGCACACAAGCATACTTCATTTTCCAATTGCAGTAGTAATTTAGACATATACAAATATGTATTTGAAAAGATGAGTATTAATTGATAAAATAGTTTTAGAGATAAGTGGTCTTTGATTTGTAAAACTGGACTTCATATTATAGCAAATCAAATATAAAATACTTTTTCAATATAATATTTGTATGTTCATGGAATAATAATCATAAGAAAAATATTTTCATCATTCGTTTCACTAGAAAAATTAGAAAAGCATTTGTTGGTTCTTGGCAAACAAACCTTCACATAATGAATGGACAAAGCAAACATGTAGACCATGTGAATGTCCAAATTGTACTTACTTTTGATTAAGAAGAAAGCATAATCAAATATAATAGAAAATATATTGAAAGAATAGGATATGGATGACATCCTGACCAGATATTAAATTAGGTTTGATAATTATTAAGCTATTTCTACTAAAAAAGAGAGACATATACATTACAAAAATTAAAAAATTTTGAAGGTTTAACTTAAGAAACAGCAGAAGAAAACTAATAAATAAATTAACCAGATAAAAACAAAACAACCATCCCTCAAACAATGTGAAGTTAAAGGGCAATAATTAAAACAAAAATCCCAAATAAAAGTATTTGCATAACTGTTCTAAATATGCAAGAGTTTCTTGACTTTTAGAATAGTTAAGGGAATTAGTCCAAATAAATGGGCTGTTTCACTTGTAAAATGCCAAGTCCCCAGTACAAATACTTGAGTAACTACAAAGAGAAAGTGTTTAGAAAGAGACAATTTTAAATCAATGTTCTCCTTTCCATCCAGCTTTTTTTTATGTTGTTAAAGGAAGTATATGTACTATGACTCACCTTTTAGGCTTTTTTTCTGACACTTGTTCTGACCTTTCTTTCCCTGCAATATCAGCTATGATACATAGACATGAATAGCTTCTACACTTTCAAATACAAACTTATACTATACTATAATAACTTTTGACATTCATAGCCATCCTGACATTCTAATAACTAAATAGTTTAAAAGTAATAGGCAAAAGCATGAACAGCTCTTTGATTAACTATGCCTTGATGTTTTGAACCTTGAACAGTTTAATCTGAAATAGCCTTCATCATAACCTGTGTAGACAAGGGGAAAGTGAGACTTCAAGAGCCACTAGGAAGTTTGGATGGCAGCCAGATGAGCCCAAGTTCTAAGGACTGCCGGTGACCTTGGAGTGAATTTTGCAAAGGTGCAAGTTTCTCTGTCTCATACAGACAGTTCCATGATTAAATAAGTAAGCACACCCACAAAGCTCCAGTGCTTGGTAACCACATGTCAGTTGTAAACAATATCCTTTCTGTAAAGGACTTTGAGTGAAATATTGAATATGGAGCCAGATTTACAGTATAATAGTCTGTACCTCATATGTAAGAAGTGCTCAGATAACTGCAGCAGATTTATGCAACTTAGATTAAAGAGTAAAAAAAAATCAAGCCTATAGCTTTCCAAACCCTGGAAGCAAGAAACAATTATTTCACTTTTTCCAGATACTTCCTTCTGGAGCAACATTCTCTCTTAACCATATAGAAAAAAAAAAAAAGTCAGGTAATGAACACATGAAGAAAGTACATTTGATTATGTATTTGTCTAAGAAGAACTCCCATTTTCCCTGGATTTTTGATGTTTGTTCCAGCATAGTATTTCTTAGATAGAGTACTAAAGAAATGTATGAATGGATTCTTTGCAAAAGCACAGAGTAAAATAATCAAATTATCTGTCAGCTGTACAATCAAGGATGTAGGGTTTTACATGCTCATGGGAATGGAGGGATATTATGAGGAGGTATTTTAGGATATCTGTGAGGAAGAGTAATAAATGAAATATATATTTATTGAAGTGAGTTCTTCCATTTGGTTCTTTTTGTCACCAATAAGCATGGACTACCATAGTGTCATACAGACTAGTCTTTCTAGGCCACTGGTGTCTAATAGGATGCTTATTGACTGATGAGCTTATACTGAAACATCACCAAAGGTACGGATTTTGGCAAATTAGTGTGTAAAGGGACACATTAATAAATGTATATCTGTGTATATGTAAATGTGTGTAGATGTCTGTAGTTTCACATGTGTGCATATGTTGTTACAGAAATCGGAAGAGGTATGTTTAGAAAAGGAAAGTAAATTCATGACTTTCAAAGGAAACAATATCAGTTTTATTTCCATTCTTTTTTGAACCAATGCACTTTAAAATTATACTTTAATCTTCAGTCTAGTAATTAGCATAGAATAAAGTGCATATGAATTTGTTAAGTGAAGAAAAAAGAATGAATTAATGAATGTTTATGGTACTTACTCTGACTCCTATAGAATTTTTTCTGTTATCTATTGCTATACAAAACGGGTTTATTACAAATGCAACTACAAAATCTACTGTAAGACAATGATCAGTTAAGTAACTACTCAAAGAATTGAAGAACTGAATCCGATGAACACTGCAATCTGTAAACATACCAGGTATTGTATTTTTGAGATGTGTCTTTGGCCTGAATTTATTTGATTATGATCTCAAACGGTTTTCAGGGAGATATAAAATGATACTACTTTCAATTTAATTGCCAAAATCTACAAAGAGACAGCTAAGATTTTTTGTGACTTTGAAACACTGGAGTAATGTTACATGTAAATGACAATGTACTGAAAAGACAAGTGGGATAGAGAATGGCTGGCTAAGCACCAATCAGGTTGTCCTGAAGACCAATTCATGTACATAAGCAATGTGATCTTACTGGAATCTCTGTAGTATGCATCCTGGTTTTTTGTTTGTTTATTTATTTGTTTGTTTGTTTGTTTTTACACAGTGATATTTCTTTAGTGAAAAACAAACAGCAAAGAAACACTTGAATGCCCTCACAGTAGGATGACTGCAAATATTGGAAAACAAGTCTCAGTTTCAGCCCGAATGATTGTGCCGTTTAACTTCCACATTTGAAAACGGACAGGATGGACCTGAGTAAGACTCAGAGATTCCACCTAAATGATTAAATGGCCTGGAAGCCAGGACCTCCGAAGAAGGTTTCAAGGAGTTACTATAACTTACTTTGGGAAAGGAAGCCAACTCACCTATATGACTATGATAAAAAAAAAAATTCTCAAATGGACAAATGTGTGAAAACCAAAAGGCATAAGATAGAGTAAAAATGGGAGGATTTAGACTAGTTATTAGATACCATAACAAGATAGTTTTCAAGAGTGCAATTTCCATTCTTTAAGAACTATAAAATTACTAAGTCCCTTATCAGTGTGGATGTCAGTAAATGCTTAAATAAATGACAACAAGAAGAAAACTCTTCCAGTGTTTGTTATCCACAGTTTACCTAAAACAGCAAACACTAAAAAAACAAAAATACCCTGCATGTTTTCTAATGCATAAATCATTTCTGATAATTTTCTGAAAATTAGCACACAAAGCGCTTACATTATGGGATACTTAGTGTTTTCAGTTTGCTGCACAGATCTCTCACTTATATGTCTAAATAAAGGAATGTTGTGTGTGCTTTGCAAAATAATGTAACGCACAGTACCTGGACATTTCATAGTCCTGAGAGTAGTAAGGTCTTTGGTTGTAGTGTATTATCCTTGGAAAATCAGTTCAAGATTCAGTTTGCTTATCAGTTGGGAAAAGACTCAGACCTTTCCATACCAATGGAAAAGCTCATGGAGTCTGCCCTGTGAGAAACAAGGTACCAAAGAACTGGAAGATGGTAGAAGGAGATAAACAATCCTAAAAATTAGGGGGCTGCCCATGAGAGAGGAAATAGAAAATAACTTCTGAGGAACATGTACTGTAGGATCGAACTACCTGGGTTCAAATCCAAATCTATCAGTAAATTATATGCTTTATATTTATACCTTCATCTATAAAATGGCAGTGATGATATAGACTTCATTATGTAGTTATGAGCATTACATGAAGTTTTGTAACTAAAGACCTTAAACCAGTGGCTGGTGCAGCATATGAAATTTATATGAGAGTTAATGATTATTGTTAAGAATTATTAATATGCATTTGATAATTTTGAGTACTCTTCTTAAACCATTGATTTTGGAAATAGCATTTAATATCCAAACTTAAAATGACCATTTGGGAAAAGATAGTGACTTTCTGGACTTACTTAAATGAGCTATTATTATTACTATTTTTAGTTTAAGATTCAAAAATATTTCTTCTCTAATAGTGTTTGTTTTTTCTCTAGAAGTGATCTTTTCCAGCATTAGCTGTTTTTACCTTTATGTATATCTTGTGTATATCTTATGTATATTTTGTTACATCTATCTTGAACCAAAAAAACGATTTTATTTTCCTCTTAGTATCACTTCTGCTATTACCTTGTGTGTGTGTGCTTGTGTGTGCGCATCTGTGTGTGTGTGTGTGAGAGAGAGAGAGAGAGAGAGAGAGAGAGAGAGAGAGAGAGAGAGAGAGAGAGAGAGAGAGAGAGAGAGAGAGAGAGAGAGAGAGAGAGAGAGAGAGACTGACTTTACTTGACCTGGTCTGTGCTTCACACTAATGGATACATCCCCTATGGAGAGAGCTACATTACGTGGTCAGAGGCTAGCCCATAAATTATAGGCAGAGCTGATGATGATCAGCAGACATTAGTGCTGGGCTTACCCCAAGGGGTCTAGACCTCGAATGTGGGCATCGGACTGGCCCTCTGGTTATTGGCTGAGCTCTAGTAGGTATCATATGCAAATTAATGTTAAATTTTGTTTTGGCCATTTAGGGGATATTTAATGTATACCTATTGTCACTCTTACAAATAAAAAATCAATTTCTGTGGCTGGCACTGCTCTAAGCACTGGAGATATAGTGAGGAAAGAGGTAGAGAAGGTGTCGGCTCATAAGGCACTACCATTATATACAAAAGTAAATGAATAACTAGTGAGGGTAATTTCATATTTTCTAAATACTGTTATAAAAAATAAAATACATAAATAGATAAAGCATACAGAGTAACTGGAGTGGAGTGTGCTATTTTAGATAGTATTGTAAGGAAACATCTCTTCAAAGAGATATTTGAACAAGAACCTGAATCAAGTGGGGGAAATCCACCATGTGAAGATCTGGGTGAGGAGCGATAAATGTTCCAGACAGCATTAAGAAAATGTGTGAAGAGCATGAGTCAGGAAAGAGCTTGATGTGCTCAGAACAAAAGGAGAGCCTGTGTAGATGAAACAGAGAAGTTAAAAGGGAAAAGCCTTTCAAGGTATTATACTATCATAGAGGTACTCAGGACCTATTCATGTAGGAATCACTCATTTCATTTAATTCTAAGTGCAAGTCATTGCAAGAATTTCAGTAGTGAAATGGAATTTGTCATGTTTACTTTTTTTTTAAATATTCGTGTTTTGCAAGGAGTATGTGCTATGAAACGTGCAGGTTTTTACCCATTCAGTAAGGAGGATACTGTGTTGACTAGTTTAGAGATGATGGTGGAGGAAAAGCGGCATGCTGTGGAGATGTCGAAAAAGGAGTCAAACTTTCTTTGGAGAATAGACATCTTCATAGACTGCTTGTGAATGTTGAGAAAAATGGAAACATTCCAGATATCAGGGGCTGCTTTTCTCTTTTGTCTTATCAAAGGACAGCTGAGAAGAAATCAGTTATTAGACAGTATACAATTGGAAGTCATTCACATACAGATCACATTAAAAGGAGTCAGAATAGATGTGTTCATCCAAGAAAAGAGTATAATAAACAAGAGTGGAGGGTCACACATTCTAGCTCAAGGACCACTAACATTTAGAGTTAATTGATTGGAGGAAGAAGAGCCAGGAATCATCACTAAGAAAAAAACAGCCACTGAGGCAGGGTGAAGAGCAGAAGACTGGTTTCCTGGAAGACAGGAAGCTGTATTTTTAGAAGGAGATAGTAGTCAAGTACAAGTCCTGCTGAAAAGTTACATGAGATAATACAAAGGATTAACCATTGGATTTAAGGAAGTTAGAGGTTTCCAGTTTTAGTGGGAGTAGGGGGGCGAATTCACAACAGGGAGGTACTGAAAAGAGAATGGGTGTGGGGTGGTGATGGTGGTGGGCAATCAAATAGAATTGACAAGTGTTGACAGTTTTTAGGTGTTTTTCTGTAATAGGAAACAGAAGCACAAGAGGATCATGGTATCAAGAGAAGACTTATAGAGAAAGGATAAAAAATTGTGCAAAGGTGAACATTGATAACGTAACACAAAGAACAGATAACTGCAGGATGGCTAGGTGAGAGGTTATGGGATCCAGAGAACATGCACGTCAGATGCTCTTAGATAAGTGCACCGATACTTACAGAGATCACTAAGCAGACATGTAAAAACTTATACATGTCGATAGATAAGCACATCTGATGGTGGGTAAAAAAATCTATTCTTTGTTGCTTCCTTCTCTTTTCTTCAGAGTTTATTTCAAGATCATCAACTGAGAACAGGGGAAGAGGTGTTAAAGGTTGAAGACCAAAGTGTGATAGAGTTATCTCAGGGAATGGAAATGAATAATAATGAGTTGGTGAGATGCAGAGCTTATTGGTGCCTAAGTGTTTGCTTTCAGCTGGGATTGTTTTCTGTGGCTATTCGGAAACCCACAACAGCCAGGTTTTTTTTGTTATAACATCTCTATGTTAAGTCTTGTTAAATAAATTTTGATGGAAGCTGTATAGCCTCATAATTAATAAGTGTGACCTTTTGAGTCAAATATGCCTGACTTCAACAGGATAAATTTCTTGATCCCATAAGCCTCAACTTCTTTATATTCCCAGTGGGGATGATGTCTTTGGGATAAAGAGCTTGAGTTCGAATCTTCAACTGTCACTGCTGACTGAGTGACCTCAGCCAATTCACTTACAGTCATAGGCTGGTACTCGACTGCTTTGAAACACGGTGAATTTGGTATTTGACACATTTTGAGGTTAAAAATGTGTCCCAGTCCTCATTGTTTGATGCTTGATGCTCAAACTACAACTTGCTGTTGATTGCACGTGACTTCCTCGCACTTTGGTCACGCAGTAGATCTTGCCCTGTGCACATGCCCTTGTGGTGTTGTTTTGGCTCCTGTGGTCATTTTGTGTATTTTTGATGTGAGAACACATTAAATTTATTTACATTATTCCTATTGGGAAAAAAGTTGGTCCCCATTGTGCCTCCAGGAACCAATTAGCAACAGCTACTGAGGTCCCACTGTATCTGAAAAATTAGAATAAAAAGAGTTCCTAACTAATAATATTATCAGGATGATAATATTAAGATTAAGGACGATAAATCTTTTGCAAATGTCCATTCTCTTATTGGAACAACGCTCAATGAAAATTCCCTAGCACTAACAATGGTCGCAGTAGTTGTACTCTTCAGATCTAGTATCTCTTAGTAATATCATTAGGGTCATGGAGGTTTGCTTTTCCTTACTACATTTTAACCAAAATATTTCCTCTTATTTCAATGTCAGTTGATTCTATAAGGAATAAACATAACTTTGTATAGATGTGAAAAGTGGTCCTATGCTTTGGTCAAGTGTGAAATTTAGCAAATTAATTTAAAATTGTGTGTTGGAGGGCAATAAAACAATGGGAGGATCTGCTACAAAAACCCTTTCTGAAAACAAATACGGATAATTTAGGGTAAAGTACTCTTTCTAGAAGAACCTATAAGAATGGTTATTATTTAATTAAAAAATGTTAGTTCCTTTGAATAACAGCCAGTCAGGAGGCCCACCAGGAAAAGAATACATTTGGATTGTCTACTCTAGGGACAGGATTCTAGAAATATATGGAATTATTGGGAAAGGTCAGTTGGCTGTACTAGTTAGAGAGAAGGTCATATCTTAAAATGTCATTCCTTCCATCTATTCATAAAGAAACAGGTAGTGATCTTTCAGATCAAAAAGATCTCCAATAAAATCTGGGCTTTCAAACGTACACCACCTTCCCCTTATGAAATTATCTCCGCAAACTTCGGTTTTATATAACCCGTGTTCCTGTCAACCTGGCCTGCTGCTCATTCTCTGACAGGTCCTATTTCATATTTGCTTGCATATTTTTGTTAACAATGTTCTTTATGCCTTAAATATTTTTTCTTCATCTTCCATATTAAAATTCTATTTCCTTTTATACTCTTAAATCAAATTGATAGTTATTTTTCCAAAACTTCCCATCTGCTGATGTCCTCCTCCTTTCGTACTCATTGCTCTTGATTTTTATATAATGTGTCTCTAAATAGTTACTAGTATTAAGATTTAATTGATATTATTATACTGAATGTTGACTTTAAGAGGAATAATAAGTACATTCCATATATGAGTATGCGTATGTGTCTTATCTGTGCTGTCAAGCTCCTGGAGAGAAGAACTTGTGTTTAAAGCTTTGAATTCCTCTAGTAATAGTAATATATTTACAAAATGTGTTATATAAATATTTGAAGAAGCTAGTGTCATGGACGCTGCGCTGTGCCCCTCGGACCTCTCTTCAGGACTGAATGATGTCCCTTAGCTGCCGGGAAGAGCTCTCAGCCATTCTGGGGAAATGAGTTAGCTGAGATAGCCCATATTCAGGGTATTTCCTGTATGCTGAGCAGGAAATAATCCTGAATATTTCCAATGACCGGTCAACATGAGAACATAAATGCTGACCCAGGACAACTCTCCAGGGTCATTCCGGCTTCAGAGTTCCCTCAAAATTGGCTCAGGCCTTGTGAGTATGTCACAGCCTAACCTATAGCTCTGCCTATTCTTTGTTCCTCTCTTTATACACCACAAAATTGGTGTTGACCCGGAGAGACCGTGCCCTAATAATTCTCTCACATTCACATTTCCATTTCATTTCATAGTCTATTTCCTGGGGGACCCCAACTTATGTCAGCCAGAAAGAACTGTTGCAAACTAAAAAACTCATTCTGATGTTATGGTATTTTTCAAGCTTTTGGAATCACATCTGCTATTAAGCGATGGCATTTTGAGCTTAATTTGTTCTTTAAAAATAATATGTAGATAGCTGTGAATACACTTGATCATGAGGTTCTGGATGATCAAGTTTCGTTGTGACTACCATTTATTTAAAAGACAGGTTATTACACTAATATGAGGGAGTCTATAAGTATTCACGATGCTGGGCTATTGGTTATATGGAGAAGTGGTTAAATCGTCTGTAATCATTAAATCCACTGTATAGCAACTCTATATGAACCTGTATTTCGTATTTCAATTCATGCCAAGTTTAACAAGATTTTATACTGGATCAATTATTTTTAATTCCAACTTTGATCATTGCAAATCTTAGCAAAAAAAAAAATAAAGAAAAGAAAAAAAAAAAGAAAGTTTTCGAGAATTGGATTTCTGTCTGCCTTATGTGAGAATGTATCCATGCTAAAGAAAGATCACATTATTCAAGTTTAACTTTGTATAGTTTTATGTTATAAATTCTGATTAAGTCTTCTTGTGTGGAATTTTAAAATAGGGAATTACTGATTAAATTGGAGTGTTTTCACCATACGAGATGTCGCCTCTGTGCTCTGGTGTCTTCATAGCTCCTTTTAATCAGATCTGAGAGACAGGAATGGGTATCTTTTCGAGACAGTATTCCTGAGAGTAGACAATTCACATGTGGTCCAGCACACAGCTTCAAGGGTTACTGAGGTCAAAAGTGACCAAATATTTTGTGTCTATGTGCCACCAATATGCAGACTTCAAAGAATCTGTCATGCTGCCTGTCTTGACCCTGATTCTATGTCAGTGATCCTCGGCGAGTGAGGGATGCCATGTGTACATGTGCTCTAATGGCCACTGCAGGGCCCACGAGGTAGGTCTTATGAAATATGAATGATCTAACTTCTCCACTCCCTGCACCCTCTCCTCCTTCTCCTACTAGCAATGCACAGCTGGTGAGGCGAGTTCATATGCAACTTGGAACTGAGCTCAGCCACTTCCTAAGCCAAGGGTTCTAAGAAAGGCATCATTGTATCACTGAAGTAAAGAAAATGCCAAATCCCTGACTTTTATTTGAAGAAATAAAATAAAATATAGGCTTTCTATGTAACAAATGCTAAAATTTAACTGTACTTTTATGGTACTATCCAGGCTGAGACTAAGACCAATCTCTCCCCATATTAAATATTTTAAAATCATATTATAGTGAATATATACAAATATCACACCTTTCTTATAAACAAAATGAGCTTTAATGTAGATTCCAATGATAGCCTCCTTTAAGTGCAATGGATTCTTTAATCCCTTACTTTATCCTAATTCAATTTCCTGTTAAAATTAGAAATATATCTTAATGAGTTTTTTATCCTATAAATTCTACTTATCAAAATTGACCTCATTAATATGTTTACACAAATCTCTTTAGTCAAGCCAGCATATATGTTTTTATAACTCAACTTAGAAGAAATACAATATATATAATGAAATCATAAATCATAGGATATATTGATTTCCTGCCTTTGTGAGTTTTCTGTCAAAAAATCATATGCAGGGGGAGTTTCCTGGTGGTGTAGTGGCTTAAGGCTTCGGCGCTGGCGCTGTCAGCACTGCGGCCTGGGTTCGATTCCCAGCCAGGGAGCTACCCACATACCAAAAAGCAAAAAAAAAAAAAAATCATATGCAGGTTCTGTGTCTATTTTACTGACCGTTGCACTCCCACTGCCTTGAGCGCCATTCATATTTTTTGAGTAAATGTGAATGGAGTAGATAAGACAGAAGATACTTACATTGTAACACATTTAAATCTGATTTCTATTTATTTTCTGATGCTGTAAGATTGTCCCCAAGCAAGACTAATACTAGGGGATTTGATCTAGTCTCTGATCTAGTCTCAAACCTTGCTGTTCTCTATTTTCTCTTGCTTCTCATCAGTATCTTACTTGGTTTCCATGTCTTCTCACACACTCTTTGTCCTTCTTCTAACCAGTGTCACTAAGTTTCCTACAGTGTTACTGAGGTGTGTGTTACATAAGTATAGGGAGGTTGGTGGTAAGCAGTTGAAAAATACTATTAGTAGACTTTGAGAGGATATAAAACTACCAAGGCTTTTTTTTTTAATGTAGGTAGGTTATATGAAAGCTTCAGCTTTTATTTTTGCTATTATTAACAATGTACCAAACCAGAATCAGCTTTATAATGATTCATGTATTCAGCAAATATTATCTATATGAACGTCTAGGTTCCATTCAATGTTATTCTAAACTTAGAAGAAAAAAAATAAATGAAGGAAGGGAGGAAGGAAAGAAAGGAGGAAGTTAGTTGGTGACAGGTACTATGACAAAAAGGGCAGAAGAGAAAATGGAATTATTATCTGAATAAAATTAGAAAATATTTTTGCCTCTAAACAGAGAAAAGACATAATCTTTTTTAAATGTAAAGGGACCACACTGATTGGAATATAATGACTAGAGAAAAATTTATCTTTTTTTTTTTTAATGCTAAAAATGGACTAGATTAGAGGCAGGAAGTGCCGCATGCTGGGCTGGACTCATCAGGGAATCAGGCTCCTTAGATGTTTCTCCCCCAATATTCTCTGCACATGGTATTATCACCTCGTGGTCCAAAGTTGGGGTTTGTGTTCTACTTCTCATGTCCACCTTCTAGCCTTCTCTTTATAGACTTTCCCTGGAATTTACACATGATACTTCAGCACCACATCATTGACCAAAATTGAATTCCATGGTCTTGTCTAGCTGTAGGAAAGCTAGAAAATATATTCTTTAACCTGGCCCTTCATTTGCCTGCTCAAAGTTTAAAAAAAAAATAAACTGTTTTCATATTCTTTCCCTACTGAATGATTAGGGAAATATAACAAACCAGTACCAAGAAGGAGGAGGGCCTTAAGTTGAGACTCTTTACTTGACTAACCTAAGTTCAAGCTCGAGATCTTAGAATTTGGTTTGTGGAAGGCAAGCATGTGGGCAGTCTACTGATCCCTAATTTACAGCACCTGATCCTCTCTCAAATTTCTTCATTCACTTATATCTTTTCTCTGACATGCCTACCCCCTCAGATGCATACTTCTTGCATACTTTTGGGCCTCCTACACTTCTTCAAAGGAGTCTTCTCTAGCCACAGATTACATAATTTTACCTTGTCTTAACCCTAATATGTATTTGTTGTCTTCTTTTATAGAACTTCACACAATTTGTAATTTTATACATATATAAGTATTTTATTAATATCTCTTTCTCTTACTAGGCTCTAAAAGACATGAGTGGAATCTTTTTTCTTTGCTCATGATTATATTCTCAGTGCTAACACATGCCTGGCATGTAGTTGTTTATTAAACATACTTGTTAAGGAAATGAACACCTGAATAAATGAATTCATATAATATGGGTAGTTGAAATCAAGCCAAAAGGATTGGGGTCAAAGGTCTTAATGCTGAAGTTTAGAAGACTAAAAATTTCCTGGAATCATTTTAATAAATATATCAAATGGGTTAAAAGAATTTATGCAGAATACATCCATCATAATATCTCATTACCTCTATAACACTTTTAAAAAAAGGGAATATTGAAAAACTACAAACTAAATAGTAAAACTTGATGTTATTCTAGAGCATTGATTCCCAAGAGGTGGTATAGAAACCCCCGGTGGGTACACGATGGGCTGTTCAGGGGTGCATAACAAAGCATCAGTAATGGCAAAAAATATGTAAGGTAAAAAAGTGCAAAACATTAATTATGGAACAATAGATGTTAAGTTTGAAGTGGAGACACTTCAAAATTAGATTATATTAGGGAATGATGATTGGTGAGGGCGTGGCTATGAACCCTTCCCCCAAACTGCTCTTCTACCAATCATTACACAGTTTCAGAACAATCCATTTTCGACTTTTCTAGAACTTAACCAAACATACAGATACATCCATAGCCAGACTGTTTGATGAGTTTAGTTATTGACTGAGTGGAAATAAGTGCATTGTCTTTAATCATGATTCTCTTCAAGTATAATAGTATTTTCATTTAATGTTTAAATACTTGATCTTTATCAATATTTAACTGCACTATTAAATTGTAAAATTAAATCTGTGGTGTGTACTTTTAGTGTAGTAATTTTTTTCCCTAACTTACTACCGCATTTCCACTATTTTACATTAAGATAGGCCCTGAACGAAAGTGTCAGTATTTAAAAACAGCTGTTTTAAAAACAGTGGGTACAGTTTCTAGAAATGGGTTTAAAATAGGTACACAGTGACAAAAGGTTGGGAAACACCATTCTAGAGGCCTAACTGATACTTCTTAGACTATTTGAAAATATATGAAGTCATCTTCTGAGAAGAAGCACCTACTCATACTTTCAATCTTATACTAATTTTTATGGTGTTAGGTTTATGTAATAACCAGATTAAAAAAAAAAAAAGAGATAGTTTCAGTCATCAGTGAGTCCACCTTTCTTTGTTTAGAGATTTAAGAATCTGAACTAAGAAGTTGTAGAATACAGGGAACTAATTTCCAAAGATTGTCAGAAACATAAAAGCAAATTACTTGGATTGATTTGAGCATCATTTTAACATTAAAATATCAATATTCATGGTCATCATTACATATGTCATGATAAATACATGTTATAGGTAAGGATAAACAAAGTACATTATAATTTTTCATTACTGTTTAAGAAGGACTGTTGCTACTATTTAATGAAGTAGAGAACTTGTCTGATGAGTGAGAGTATTTGTTTTGGAGTCCTGTCATCCATGCCTATAGCTTCTCATAGTCACACACTTTTCAGTACAAGTTTACTATAGCATGAAAGTTTACTACAGCCAAATAACTGCTAAAATGGTATGAAAAGAGATTTCAACTCCCTATGGCACTGCTAATTTACTTGAAAATTTTAAAGTGCATTTCAGTAGTTAGGAGAGAATCCAGATAGAAAGACTGGTGCCCTTGCTTTATCCACCTCAGCTCTCAGCGAAGACAGACATCCCCTGATTGTTGTCATCACTTGTAGTGGAAGCTCAAGGGATGCACAAGAATACTTTATGCTCAATTTGATGTTGGACCTCTTTGTTTGATTCTTGCCTCACTGCTGAGGTTTAAATTTGGTGGAATGCAGGCGAGAACTTGTATTATAATATGAATTTCTGTAGATACTAACCTAGAAAGAAACTGACTATATAATTTACATAAGATATCTGATTTGCATACTGATTCTCTCTCACTGAAAGCTTGAGCAATGTTTGCCTGTGGAGCTCCAGGAGATAGGTTTCATAGCCTACTGTCAATACAGGTAATCCTCTGATTTACAGAGGTACATTTTCCTGGAAAAGCTATTGTGTATTAAAATAACATTACTCAAATTAAATTTTCTCCCAGAAAAAGTTACAAAGCAGATTTCTTTTGAAGACCTGATATTCAACCTCGTATAGATAAGAAAATAACTTTCAGTAAAGATAGGAACTATATCAATAAATAAATTGAATAGAGTGATATATCTGAAGAGCACAAGATTTTATAAAAGTCATATAATCTAGAGAGTAATGCATTGCTAATGATAGAATGATGCATTCGATGTGATTTTAAAAATTCATTGTGTACCCAAGACACATATCTTTCAGAATATTTCTAAATAATTGCTCATCCTAAGGAAGCTAACTTAATCTCTCTCATCATAAGTAGACATGTATTAATGGAGTTACTAATACTTATTTCATAGGTTGATTTTAGGTGTAGAATGTCAGCTAAGAGTTAAGTGAGATATAACTAGGTTTCTATCACTGCGCTATTAATTAGTAGATGAGACATTGGGTGATTTAGTAGGATTATGTAAATCTGTTTGTTAATTTCCCAGTATTCATTCTGTCTTACTCCCTTTTGGTAGTCTGTCTGCTTCCCTTGGATATAAAGAATCATGTGATTTCATTATGGCCAAGAGAGTATGAGAGAAAGCAATATACACACATTCTGGGTCTCACCCTTTTAAAGTACCTTCTCAGCCTCCTCTGTCCTTACATCTTTCCATTGGGCTGGAATGTGGACCTGATAGTAAAGAACTACCTTCAGCCATCCAACGTCAGCAAAACCCTAAGGCCGACAGAAACACTAGGTGCTGGGGAATCTGGGTTTCTGATGATCTTGTGGAACAAAGCTGGACTTCTTACCTGACTAACTCTATCCTGAGTGAGAAATTTCTGTTGTATTCAAGCACTATAATTTGTCTCTTTATTCTAGCAAATTGGCCGATAGCCAAACAAGGGTGACTTTGAGGATGGTATAAAACTCCCCCAAACTTTGATATCATAATTCATAAAATCAAGATAGTAATAGTACCTACTCATAAAGTTATTTTTTTCATAAAGTTATTTTAAAGAAAAAACATTTAAAATAGCACTTGACACACGTTAGCATTGAAGAAGTATTAACAATGTTTACTTTTTATTCTTCTAATTATTATCTTAACTGTTATTGTTGAAAACGACCCCTTTTATTTCAATGCCATGAAATTAAGTAGTTTTTATATTTAATTCCAAAACATTTTCAAAACAGTTCCTGAGTTGAATTTTTGGCATTTTTGAGAAATTGATGCACAGACTTCTGTTTGCTCTTGTTGTATGTGTGTGTATGTGTGAATATGTGTGTTTTGCATTGCAAATTTTCCTAGAGTACATCAAGTTTACAATCACTCTTTTACCAAAATACATATTTTGGTTTCCAGAGCTGCCATCTCATCAGGACTGATAGTCATATTTGTTACCTTGATGCACAGGATTATTTTAAACGGTGGTTCCCTTTGACACACCATTCACTTTTGCAAAAAGACAAATTTCCATGGCTTCCTCTTGAATGTAGAATATTATTTAAATTTCTTAGCATAGCATTTAAAAATACTTTTCAGTTTAGCAACTAATTTGTTATAACAGTGAACATCTATTCCATTCTGATTTTTCTTAATGCATAATATACACAGTGGTCATTTTTTTATTCATAAGAATCCCTATTCTTTATCTACATCACGTCTCATCACTTAGCACAGAAAGTGAGTTTAGCAAATGTATGCTTTCCCTTTCTAGTTTCATCTCCACTATCCAGAAAGGGCTACAGAAACAAGGTGAAATGGATATTGGAGCCAAGCCAATGTCCATCATCACTGACCTAAATCTCATTGTAGTATTCATACATTACATTCTCCCTCATTCTAATACTTTCTCGCCTTTCTGTTTATTCCTCTGTACTTGGTTTCCTGTTTCCCTACTCTTTTTCCTCCTGCATTCTATGCAGTTTCAGTTAACAATGAGACCTTCACCTCTACTTGTATCAAGGAATTTTATACAACAAAGGGAGACAGTGGTATGTTCTTTCTATTTGTCATATGGTAGAGAACTAAGAGCATTTTATGCAAACATAACATGCTCTATCTTAGCTATTATACAATAGTGGATTGATTCATAAGTGATACTCTAATTTGTCTCTCTCCACAACTCTGTGTTTTAGAAACATCAGTCTCATTTCTCTGAGAACAGAACAGAGGTACTTTGAAAAATAATTGATCAAAGATCACGCATCTTGTTAAGTTTGGGACTCGTGGTCTCTTCCTAATACTGTGTACTCACAGATTACGTGCATTCTGAAGCAAGTGGAACTCCATTTTCCCAAGTTTTTCCTGGAAAATAAAAGTACAGAGTTTAAATGATAGTGTGGTGTGCAATCCCCTATTACCGTCTCTGTCATGGGGCCTGTTTTATGGTGAGCTGCAGTTTCACTGATGCATACACATCAATTCTTACCTTATTGAAAGGTGATGCTTCCTTCTCTGAACCACAGCATCCACTGAAGCTTCTGTTGCTTTAGTCTCTGAGGCTTCATATTGTTGGTTAATTTACATGCTCTGTCAAGTCATACCAGCAAAATCATGTACTCATTAGTGCAGCACAATGGAAGTTTATGTGCTCTGCAGTCAGACTATGCTTTCATTTGTATTCACTGTGTCACCTTTACCTGTTAAGTATTCATTCTATATGATAAAATCTAATTAAATAAACTGTCTGCTGGTATAATCTCTATTATTATGAATTTACTTCTATATGTTTCTGAATTACACTAAACACTGCATTGTAATTCCCTTTGAAATGCCAATTTGGGGATCAAATTCATTTTCACAGATTATATTATATTTTACTCAGTTACTTCATAAGGCCTGTGATATCTTTTCACTTTATTTTATTTTACTTATGGACCCTGTATTGATAATGTATTAACCTCCCCAAAGTAACAAAAGTAAACACCTTTTTAAACTAGCATGAACTTTTGGTAGGATCTTATGTATCTTAAAGACACTTGTCTTTGATAACTAAATGTAAAATATAGCATGAAAAGCTATCTTCCCTCTTTTAAAGTTCAAATATTTATCTAAAATTGAATAGATCAAAATAGTACAAAATATTTACTGTGCTATCAAATGATATTATGTAAGTTAAGAGATTAGTTAATGTGATTTTTTAACCATTGCCATAAAGTTAAATGAAGAAGTTATGACCTATTTTAATTTTTATTTATTCTATTTGTTTTAAAGAGGCCACAATGACATTAATTTCTATTTAGTAATCATTTGGGAATAAAAGTAAACAAATCCAATTTTACAGAGTAAAATTCAAGGCATACTTCAGAGCTTTTTAATAATTTTAAGACACATATGCCATCTAAATGCTACTAAACAAATCATCTTGTCTTAGTTACACATGAAGTTGCATAGCATTTATTTTTTTTTAATTATATGAGCCTTAGTGCATGCCATGTACTTTTAAGTGCTGAAATATCTAGATTAAATGAGAAAGTCATGACCTCTGAATTTATAAGCAAGCAATGGAGAGATATATTAAAAACAAGAAATATAACTAATTAATTTTAATTGTGGTAAGTCTATGAAAAGGCAGTACAAGGATTATAAGAACATGGAAGTGGTCTGCAACCACCTCATCAAGATAGGGGTAGAAATTATCACATAACCTTTCTCTTTAAGCTCTGACTAAAGGATAAATAAGAGTTAGCCAAGATGGGTGTGTGTGTGTGTGTGTGTGTGTGTGTGGTGGAATAGGCTGTGGAGGAAGATCATTTAAAAGGGAAGCAGAATGCCTGAGGTTCCACATGTCAGGAGCCCATGGCCCTGGAAGAGGACACTAGTAGGACCTAGATCATAGAGTGACTTGTAAGGTATATTGAGGATTTTGAAGAAATCAATGTATCATTTCTTAGTCCATTATTATGCATACTTTATTTGCATACAACTGTGGTACATGGTACATGGACAGAGAATACTGTGTTACCATTTATATTTTTATATTGTTTGTTGAGAATGAAATTATCCCATCCACAAAATAGGAATGAAAGAATGGATACTTTCTCAGGGGATTCACATTTCTTCCAGAAATGTTCAGAGTACTTTCGTCTTATTTGGTCTTGTCAGAGATTCTTATTTGAAAATATTAAGTGACTCAATTTCCTAATATATTATTTAGTGGTAAGCAGTGGTTATATTATGTTCATTCTAGTTTGTGTGGAGACTGGGCTTAGGAGAATCCATCTTGCTTGTAAGGCTACCTAAGATTTTCTTCAAATCCCTCCAATATCGATATTATCCTACTCTATTTCACAAGAGTTTGGTAAACACAGTTATTGTTACAGTCAGAATTAGCTGTACCCTCTTCTTCAAATTACTCAGCATATTTAGGAATTCCTGTATCAGTAGTTCTCAATTTCAGTGTAAATTCAGATTTAGTATCCTGGGGCAGAGTTCATGAATCTGTGTTTTTAATAATACCTTATGGGGATTATTATGCAGGAGCTACATAGATTTGCAATCTGACCATTTCCTTAGAAGAAAAATAAATCCCCAGGACTCAGAAAAACTACCAAATTTCCTCAAGTAAATTGATCCTAAGATTAATCATCACTAAATGAGATAGTAAATTCTGTGTATCTACCTTCTAAGAGGAGGTCTATGGCTTGAGTGGACATCCTGATGTAACAAACTAAAAATTCAGTTCTCCCAGTTCACCCTAATTGTAACTAATTTTTTTTTTCTATTAGTCCTTTAGAGGGAATTGAGCCTTTTCAGTAGACACAGGCTCAGTATAGTACCGTGTCACTCTTGCTTCTGGAACTGGAAGCTAACTGGCGTACAGCTGGCAGCAAAATACCTAGGACCTGGCAGGGTTCTGATAACTTTCATTCTTTTCTTTAACATTTTTTTTTAAATAATAAAGTCTTAGACCAGCAAAAGTATTAAGCTGATTATCAGATTAATCACCCATCTCATCATATGGTTGCTTCTGGCAAAATTGTCCAAACTCCACACTGTTTATTTCTTGTTTTTAGGTTCAGAAAATGATTTATGTTCACACCAAAAACAAAATTAATTTTTTAAAAGCTACTAGTGTCATTACACGTAAATTATATTTGTTAAGGCTTGCAATTAAGTTTAAGAAATAAGTAATTCTGCAACTAAATTTTAACACTGATCATAATTTAAGAAAATCTTTGACATGCTGTGGGAATATGCTATATAATGCTATAAAAATAAAAGATATGTTTGTATGGTCTCAAGATCAAAGGTTTTATATATTTTAGAATGACTAAGGGAAAAATAACTAGTATGTATGTGTGTTTTAATCTTTCACCACAGTAAAGATTTGCTTTCAAAATGTGTTCATTACTATGTATGATATAAGTAGATGCTTTGTAAAATAATAATAATACCAATGAAATAGGGGGGCACTCACTCTTAAAAAACATGGTATACTGGTACAGGAAAATTAATTATTATATTATACGCATCGGCCCCATATTTATGGTACGATGTATTGATATTTGCTCACTATTATGCAAAGAATATCTAGTAATTATTTTTTAATACAGGAATTAAAGAATGAGGTAAATAGTTCAGTATTGGTGTGTTCAACATGTGTATGTGTGCATGGGTGTGTGTTCAAGAGGAGCATTACATTGTCAAGACGATTACTGAAATTGTTGGTGTCGACCAGAAAATTTTTTGTTGTTAGTTTTTAATTCTTATAATGAAAGATCTGCTAAGAACGGTCTAGAGAATAATTGTACAATCAGGAAATGTTAGCACTTCATGCTGAAATATTGCCTCATCCCTCTGTAAGAATTGTTCTTTCTACTTTTATTGAAAGACAATAAAAAGAAAGAGGCTCTGATACCTTCAGGTAGAGAAAAAACAAACAAACCAAAAAACGTTAAGATGTTAAAATGAATAATGAGCTGAAGTCATTCTAAGTATACGAGGACTGTCCAACAGAAATCACGCCCTAAATGCCTCTGTTTTTCATATTATATGGCTGGATGCTTCCTAATTAGTCCTCATATGTGAATGAAGGTAGAATACCAGTATAACCTTAAAAAGAACTAAAGAAAGAAAATTTTCTTGGCCCTGTAGAATTTAACTGTGATAAACTATAAAGAAAGAAAAATATGTGAAGTGATCTAAAATACTAAATGGGGAATTATTAACATATGAAATAATTCCATAATTCAATTAAGAAAATAATTCCAATAACTGATTGTTTAGCTCAATCAATAACTATTTAAAAATCAATTAATTACTCAGTGTGGAAGTGAGTTCTCCACTTACTGAAATGTTTATGTAAAGACTATATGTCTCCATCAGAGACCTTGGAAAAAAGATTGCTACATTGTATATCAGATTTTATGTCTTCAAGTTATCTATTTGACCTAGAAATTAAAAACAACAAAATCAAACTAAGTAACCGATTTTTCTTCTCTTTTCTATTCCTGTTACCTAAGTTCAGATCTCAGTGTGTTTTAGTTTCTACTCAATGTATGAACTTCAAAGCAGTCACCCTGTTTCTAAGCTTTTCTCATCTAAGTCCGAATCTGAAGATTTGTCAGTCTTCCCATAAGTTACCAAGGAAAATATTCATTCATTAGCACAATACTCAAAGATCTGATACTGCTTTTCTTCTTAGCTTTCCCTACTAATGCAATGCTTCTTGAAGGAGGTGTTATGGACTGATTTTTTTCTCCCCCAAAATTATATGTTGAAGCCCTAAGCCCAATGTGACCATATTTGGAGACACTGCCTTTACAGGGGTAATTACGGTCAAAGGAGGTCGTAAGGATGGGGCTCTTATCCAAGAGGACTGGTGTTTTTATAAGAAGAGGTAAAGACACCAGGGATATGAGTGCACAAAGAAAAGCCCGCGTGAGGACACAGTGAGAAGACAGCCATTTGCAAGCCAAGGAGTGAGGCCTTGAGAGAAACCAAACCTGCTGACAGCTTGACCTTGGATTTCCAGCCTCACAACTGTGAAAACGTTAATATCTGTTGTTTTCACAACCCAGTCTATGATACTTTTTGATGGCAGCCCTAGCAAACCAATACAAGCTGCCAATTTTATATACCTATCCATGCAAACGTCTAGAGACATTTCTTTATTGTCACAATTCCAGGGATGCTACTGGCATCTCTTGGGTGGAGGCAAGGGGTGCTGTGCTGTTTAATATCCTGCAGTGCATAGGAACCCTCACTGGCTTATTCCATCCTAAATGCCTCTTCTAATTCACATGCTCATCCTAGTGTTGAATGAGGATATTCAGCTTGTGCTAATATTTCAATTAAAGTTTTTTCATCACCTTAAGGACAAATACTCCTCATTTCTACTTTTACTGCTAGTTTATATACTTTTACATCTATTATGGCATTTTATACCATGAATTTTCTGTATTAACTTTTTTCCTTGCAATTTCTTGTATTGGTCTGTTCATTTTTTTATTGTGTGTTTTCATGTGTTGTTGAATCTTATTTCTTTGTATCTTTCAAAAAATTTGTGTGATTTAACGTAATATATTCCTAACTTTCCTGAACCTGATTATTATTTTGCCCCAGTGTGAAAGACTGAGATACCTAGTTCTCTGTCATGGACATTCTGATTCACTTAAGTTCAGGGGACATAAGAATGTGTATTTTAAACAAGGATCTCAGAAGATTCATCAAACTGGCAAGTTGAAGAAACAAGTTTTATTCAATCCAAATGTATTTAATAGCACGCATGCCTGATATCTAACAGATTATATAAGTACATGTGGCATCAGAAAAATTTGACAATAATAATATAAGTACTGAATGTTAGAACTGTATCAGGTCAATTGGCAAATATGAAAATTACACACAGAAAGTAAAAAATATAATTAGAGCCACAAAATTTTTAGAGCTATATAGTGCTTATTAATGGTCATTATGTAAAGGCATCATCAGAATATCATGGAAATTTAAAACTGTGTCTTAAAGGTAATCTATTCTAATCCTTCATTATATAGGAAATTATAATCCTCGGAGTATTTCAGTGAATTGACCAGTTACTCAACCCATAATTATAATACCCAGACCAAGGTCTTACCATTCCCTCCTATTGATTGCTTCAAAAACCAGTTCAGTTCATTAACTGAAAAATGTCCTTCTATCATAGGTGTAGAGTAATTTAATATTAAAAATAAAAACATTAATTTCCTTTAATATACAATAGCTATGCTTGAGAAAAAAACTATAGTAACATTTTTATTGAATTTTAAACGAACATTCTACTTTTATTATAATCTTAAAATAATAAATGTGTGTGTGTGCTTGTGTGAGTGTGCATGTGTATATTAATCAATGTCCATGAGGTCAATGTTGGGGATTTGGTTACATTTTGATGTCTCTATCAAATAACACAATCCAAGTGTTCTAGCTAAAAGATATTGCCTTCATTCTCTTTTATGTTCATATGATATTTATATTTGAATAATATTTTGAGTGACATTGATAAATCCTAAATATTCTCATTATTATTTATATCATTAGAAAACTTTCATATGTTAATAACAGAAATACAACGATAAGAGCTTAAACACATTAGAATTTATGCTTTTACATTAAAAACGATGTAGTGGTAATTAGTCTTAAATGCATAAAAGCATAAAGAAACAAGGTATCTTATATTCTGCTCTGCTATCCTTAGTATATAGCTTCCTTCCTGAAGGTCAGAGATGGTCTGGATCTCCAGCTGTGATATGCTCCTTTTGCAAACGAAATAAGGAATGAGAAGGCAAAAAAGGGGATCTGCCAGGTATTTTCCCTCTCTTAATGAGCTCTCCAATGAGCACCACTAATAATATCTACTTGCATCTCACTGGCCACTCCCAGTATGAGGGGAGACTGGAAAACAGTCTTCTCAGTGGAGACATTGTCATCTGCAAGGCTTTGTTACTCTCAGGAATAAAGGACGCATTAAGTATTTATTTATCCAGCTGTCTTTGTCCATCTATGCTTTATTAATACTTTTCCTTCTCTTTAGCTTTAGTTAGGATCACATGTTCCTAAGGTCTGAATTGATATAATTAAGGTGTTTTAATCTTTGATTACTTAATGTACTCTAAATTCCAGCATGTAATACTAACCATGCTTGTCATTTGCCTCAAGAAATTAATGGGAAAAAAAATACTTATCTAAATACTGAAAAAGGTCATGTAAATATAGAGGGTGATAATGGCAACATTTTTACACATAAATTAAAGCATATCATGCAAAGATTTCTTATTTTCGTATATGCAAAATCTAAGACACACAACGATTTAGAAACTTATCTTTATTAGAGGAAATAACAGTGAAAGTCATCAGTGTATGATTTGACATTAAGGTCAAATTCTTTTTTGCTGCAGTTAACATTAACCATTTTGTTTCTGTTTGTTTTATTTTTAGACACTCAATTTGAATATTTCAAGTAAGAATGTTTTTAGTAATTCAATATCCATAAATACTTTTTTAAAATGGACTAGGTATATATCACTTGTGACAATTTAAAAAACTGGTTCCTTCTCAGTGGTTTTGTTTTCTCATAAATGCCTGATGTTTGGAATTATAATAAAATACCATTTTCATTGCATGATTTTTGGTTTTATGAAGAATACAATGTTAAGCCTTTTAAATTTTGAAAGCTAAAGGAAAAGGGAATGGAAGAGGCAATGTTTTGAATAAGGCCAATATGTATTCATGCTGAAGTTGCTTTTCACTAGGATTTAGCCCTTAGGGGTTCAGTACTTCGCAAAGAAAGGGTGAGTCTGGGCTTCTTTTAGATAAATAATGCTGACAAGGCTTGTCCCCAGCCTAGGCCTGTGAAGCCCTCTGTTCAAGGTGTTGAATATTCTATGTATATTTCTCATGCTACAGTTATGTTGTTCATGTATAATAATAGAAAGCTAAAGGGATTAACACTTTTTTATGTCTTGTGATCCTATATTATTGTGTGTCCAAGTATTTTATTGAACATTATTTTTTCCCCAGGGCATTGACAAGTGACTAATGTACTTATTTGTAAAATTTTTTTTAATTTTGTTTAAACAATAAGTGTATAAGTTTTTTTTACCATGAGTATTAAATAAATCTGCAAATTTATACATAGTCAAATGAATGAATTGAAATCAAGTTATCAAACATTGCTAATTTGGAACTAATATTGATATAATTTTATACAGTTTGTTCCCATGCTATTTAAGTAATTATTTTAAATTTCATAAAGATTAAAATATTCAAAGTGAATGAAATTTGCATTAAAATATTTAGCATATTATGAAATGATTGAGATGGTTGGAATTTTTTCTGTATCATGATTTTTTTTAAATGCACAATTGTCTTTCTACACTTATTTTTTTAGAATGTTGTTAAGTCAAATTTTCATGTATATTACACTATTATTAGGCTCTTGTTCTTCAGACATAATTTCTACATTTATCAATAGTATATTAGAAAGGAACTTTTGAGGTATTAGGTATATTCTATATATTGCTCTGAATGTTTTTATGTATTTTTTATATTACAATTTTATATGTGCTACAAGGGCATGTGTAAAATTAATTGAGCTCCATGGTTAAGATATGTACTTTTATAGTTATATGTCATAGCTCAATAAAATTTAAAAATATACAGAGGGTGTCAAAAAATATATACCCATTTTAAGAAAGGAAAAGACTGTATTAAAATTGTAATACTCAATATATATCAGTAACAGGAGATGAATACATGTCACGTTTGACTTCTGCAATTACAAGAGGTGCTCAAAGTGGTTATCATCAGCGTTCAGACACTTCTGAGTACACTGAACTACTGCTTGAGCAACGTTGACATAGCAGAAGAAGCAGGACTTGTTGCTGTGCAAGGCCTCCCGATCTTCCCTCGTGCACATCACACACAGTAGCATGCATGTCAAACTTAACACAAACACGTGCAGTTGTCAGCCATGTTGGAAGTTCTGCTGCATACTCGTGCTTCTATTGTCGTTGTACTTCCACGACGTTGTTGAATTTCATATAGTAATACCTCCTCAAAATGGTCTTGTGATCCTCAAAGGACAGCCGTGCTTTGGCCATTTTTTTTTTACTGTCCTCCCAGTTGCAAGGTGACAATAGCATTTATTTGATTAACACCATCTTTTGAGTGAATGTCATACTACACATTATTACCATAATTCAACTTCAAAAGTAATACATAGATAACATCTCTTAAAATAAGTATACATTTTTTGGTACCCCTGGTATATTAGAAGTTATTACTTATATAGTATAATTTTCTCTATTATAAAACAAATGATCTAAGAAGGCTGTGTGGATAAAATCCAGCCATAAATGCCTCTATTTTTCCTATTACATGGCTGAATACTTTCCAGACAGCCATCATATAGTAGTTGTAAACTTTTATTTTTAAGGGTATGACCTTTTCTATTTTTAATTTTGGTATTTTTAATGCTTAGTACAATATCTGAATTATAATGGAAACCTCAGAAGCATATACTGATTGCATGAATGAAGAGTCCTTTGAAACAGAAAAGTTGTGTTTTTCATTACCATGCATTTACAGATCTATATGTGACCATGGCTTGTGATCAGACATGGTGGTTGTTTTCAAAGGGCTAACCGTGATACTATTATAGAGTTGTAACATGAAACCTATTTAATTTTATTAACCACTGTTACCTCAAACAATTTAATAAAAAGAAAAATCTAGAGAGAGCAGTGTGCATTACATATGATGAGTTGGAAAATTAAGGAAGTTGGTGACTTGGAGGGTCCTATGTAGGATTGCTCAAAGATGAGGAAATGATTCAGTGGAGTGAGTCAGGTCTTCATCTTCAAACAGAATGAGGATTAGTGCTAAAAGCAATGGTAAAGGATGGGGATACTTAATGTCTTAGAGGACTTTAACAGCAGAATTGAAAATGCTATCTGTTTTCTAAAATTATTATAAGGATAAAATGAAATATCTTTTCCAAACTATTTTGAAAATTGAAAGTTATATAAATATTATTGCTCCTCTTCTTTTTCCTCCTTCTCCTGTTATTATTAGTAGTAATGGTAGTACATTTTCACTTTACTGGTGAAATTTTTAAATGAATTAATATAACATCTTGCTTTCATATATCAGTAGCCTGAGCTTTGTTGTAATTATAAATTTTTAATATATCATAATGAATTTGGATCATTTAACTTAACTTTTGAATAGTTCCAAAGTAAATACTGTGAGAACACAATTCAGAATAACTTCAGAGTGGAGTTTTAAGTGGGACTATATAAAATTGATGTTGACTTAGAAGAATTGTGACCTACAAAGATGACGATTTTACGAGATTCTATTTTACAGATCACTCTAAACAACTTTGTAAGCATAGGTTTGCCAAACTATCCCAAAATGCTATGAAACAAGTAAAAAAGAATTTTCTATTATTTCTTTATTAGGCATTAGCATTTATTATAAAAATCTGAACAAAACGATGTATAGAGTTAAAAGCTAATTAGTAATAGTCTCTGAATATTGAGGTAAAGCAATTTAAAGATTAAGAATTACAAATACATTGTTCTTATTTAGTTGTTTTGCCCTCATTTAAAATATTTACTTAATTCCACAACATTGTAAAATTAAAACTACGTGTAACTTCAACTTTGCTTCCTCCTAATAAAAGAATTGGTAATAAGGAAAAAAAATTATTTTCTTTTGCCACCAAGTTAATGTTTCTCTCTTATATGTATTTTTGATATTAACAAACAACTAAGTGGACTGTACCAATGGATATAACTTATTTTGATGTGGTTTTGTTATTTGATGATATCAAATTTGCACATTGGTATAACATTTAAACAAACTGAATCTAATTTTTTGGATTTGGATACCAGTATGTTTCTACTATGTTCATTGAATTATTTTCAGCTCTATTAGTATATTATATGTAAATGCATGGTCTCAAAAATTTTTTTAAGAATATTTATAACCTAATATGAAATTCTAACTTGGTTAAACATTTTTTAATGCATGTTCATGTGATATTATTTTAACACTTATATAGGTGATTATATTTTCTAATTTTAAAATATATTTTAATATAAATGTGATGTTACCTGCTCATGCAAGTAGTGTTCAGGAATATTTTTTTTATTCTTAAATATTTTGCTAAAACCAAGTAAACACACACACACACACACACACACACACACACACACAAAATATGAGGTAACGATTTTTTGAATTGATATATGTATCATATGTATCATTGTAAAATATATAATGATGGAATAATGTGAAATAATTCAAATATCTTAAGAAAGTCATCACCTTAGAGTTTGTTAATAGCCTTATAATACTTATGTGTTGTGATATACTTTGGTGGCTAGAAATTATGCCCAGACTTTAAGTTATCATTGATTCAAATACAGTGAAAAATAGCAACTCAGTTGCCAAATATGATTTATGTAAAAGTATTTTTCCCTAGAGAAGTAGTTTTCTCTCTTCAGGAGTAGCAGTAAAGATCTTGATCTGGTGGTCTGAGCTATATCATCTTTAATGGATAGTTTAAAAGTCATTTGCTTTGCTATGAGAGTGAATGATGTGGTATTAAGTACTGTAGCAGCACCATTAAACTTTTTGTCATTAATCTTTTTAGGATGTGCAAAGGTCAGTGTCCAAAAGGCCATTTTTTAATTCCCATTTTAACTCTACAATGAAGGCAATTTTAATTGTGTTTTTTTTTCTACAACTGATACACTATTTACCAAAAAATTAAAGCCTCCCAGTACTACCCATGAATATACAGCCAAAATTCAAACACTGTACAGACTTTTTAAAAAATACAAACAGATGGAGCTACCTCCAAAATTGGAATACTAATATTAATCTCCATCAAGTAACCAAGATGTAGCCACAATATTAAAATGTCCTGGAATTCCTTGAATCTGGAACTAGCAGAAATAACATATTGTGTAGTTGCTTGTTCAAAATAGTTACTCTCTCTGACATGTAATTTTAGAAATAAACATAATATTGAATTTTGTATTCTCACATAGAATTTACAATTTTTCCTTTGTTTGCCAAGATATTTTGGGTGGGAATTGAGGAGCGGGAAAAAATAGAAGAAACTTTTTTACCCTGTCAGTATTCTAATCAAAAAAATAAAATTTCGTGCTTTGTATACTGCATTTAAAAATTCATTGTATAATTTAAAAGCAAATTGGTAGAATTTATCTTTATTCTTCCTAAATTTCTTGATCAGTTTTAAACAAACCATATCACAAAAAGATCTTCCTATTGTTTTGTAGTTTTCAATGTATTTGTGTTAAGCTTTTTCAATTCTTTTTAATGTTTGATATAATCCTCTGGCAGACTTTTTTTTTAATACTGTCAAATCTACAAAGTAAAAGAAAAGACAAGAAACAGTACTAAGATAGATTTTTTGAATACCTTTTATGTACTTTAGCTTTTTAAAACAGCTTGTTTCTAAAAACTCTATGTTGTAAATTGACATTTTAATATCTAATCATAGAAGCATTTCTTGTTATTAAAATGAAAGGGTTGGAACATATCACTTAAATATAACATTAAGGATTTCAGAACTAGCAGTCTATACATAAAATTCTAAGATATTTAACAAATGCAAAAGAGTAGAAAGAAAAGTGATGGGATCTAAGAAGTTAAAAATAAAGCAACTCTCTACAAGCCAAATTTATCTAATCACTGACCTGATCTTGAATTCATGGTGTTTACCCTACTTAAACTTCTTCTCTTTTATCTAAATATGTGTGGGGTTCCTGTATCTTATATATGACTTCTCTGATTAAGTGAACTATTGGGGAATTGACCCAGTCCCCAGTTTTCATACAGATAATAAATAATATTACAGGGAGTTCCCTGGTGGTGTAGTGGCTAGGCAACGCTGTGGCCTGGGTTTGATTCCCAGCCAGGGAACTGCCCACATAAAAAATGAAATAAAATTAAATAAATAAATAAATAAATAAATAATATTACAGATCTTCCTTTTTTTAGGTTGGGCAGCTTTAGGTAAGAAAAATTTACTGACCTATACATTTATGATATCTGCTTTGAAAATGAGAGAGTTTCAACAATATTTTTCTCCAATGATTTTATGTGTGTTTTACATGCTTAACATTCTCTCAAGGTTTTTATGAGCTCAATATGCTATAAAAACTTTCTTTAGGGAGTTCCCTGGTGGTGTAGTGGCTAGGCTTTGGCTCTCTCAGTGCCGCGGCCTGGGTTCGATTCCCAGCCAGGGAGCTACTCAAAAAACCAAACAAACAAAAAAAACAACTTTCTTTATATACTTCTTAGCCTCTACACTTGTGATAGAAGCATGGCAAGCACTCAAGATACTTAAATCAATGGGAAGAAAGGGATAGCATAAGTAAGATTAAATTCAAATCCTGTCTCTTGAAAAAAGGGCAAGATATAATAAGATAGGACATCAATATATAAAAGTGAAAAAGAATGTAAATTTTAGGTTGATGATACTTATTTAAGGATATTAATTGAAAAAGAAAAAAGTCACTTGATGTTAATAGTTGTTATTACAAACTTTAAGACATTGGAGATTCTCAGGTATTTTTAGACTTAAAATGGACCATAGTTGAATATTCTTTGTGAGGGAATAGAGGAGGAAGTTCCTGTTATTCCTGCTGGATTTGGCCAAAAATTTAATTAAATAGATTTTAATCAGACAGCTAAATTAAGGATTATAAGTATAAATCTTTAAAATAAGGGTAGATGTGTCTTTGAAATGAAATAAATGTGGGACATGAGATGAAATACCTACAGAAGAGTAGAGGCTTCTGGGCAACATCTTTTCTGAAAGTCAATAAATATTTGTGTGCTTTCTCATGCTGTGCTCTTAAATGCAAACTTGTGTTAATACTGCCTCTAAATAAGAGTTTTCTAGGGAACGTACTAGTTAGTGTAATCTCTTTATTTATTCAAAACAGAGTATATTTATCTCAGGTAGTGTTCTGTCTATTTTGATAAACATAAAAAGGCAAACACTAGCAAGAAGAGAGGGATAAATAGGCAGAGGATTTTTAGGACAGTGAAAATACTATTTATGAGTGTATAATGGTAGATACGTGTCATACATATGTCGAAACCCATAAAATATAAAATGCTTGAATGAGTCTTAATGTCAATTGTAATCTTTGGTTGATATTGAAATATTATTATAGGTTCACCATTTGTTGCAAATAGATCTTACCTTACTCTATTAAAGAATTTTGTTAATTTTGTAAGATTAGGGAGTATAAAGAAAATCTTTATACCTTCTGCTCAATCAATTTTATTGTACACCTAAATCTGCCCTAAAAATTGTCTATTTTAAAAAGATGAAGACCCTAGATTATAGGAAATTTTAAATGATTATAAGAAATTTAAAAATTAAAAGCAAATAGTAACAGGGTCAGTGGTCTTGAGAATGCCAGGAGTGAAAGAGAGGTAAGGAATTTTAAATAAAGTGGCCATCATAGGTCTCATAGAGGCACATTTTAGCAAAAACTTGAAGGAAAATGGGAGTTATCAATGTAGATTTCTGAAGGAAAAGAATTTCAGGAGGAAGGACCAGCTAGTAAAAAGCCCAAGTGCAACAAAGAGACCACAGCTGAGTGAGCCAGAGGGAACTCAAGTGGAAGAAACAGTGATTGGATCTTTTAAGGTTTTAGAGCTAAATGTAAAAGTTTTAGCTTTTACTATGAGTGAAATGGAGAGCCATTACAGGTCGTTGGCCAGCGAGGTAGGTGATCATTTGGTTTTAGAAGAGTCCTTTTGTCTACTTCAGAGAATAGAGCAGAGGAAGGGAGCAAAGGTGCAAGTAGGGAAAATGATTAGGAGGCATTACCATCATCCTGGTTAGAAATGGTGGCACTGCCTATGGGGAAAGCAGAAAAGGTAGTGAACGGTGATTGGATTTTGGATATCTTCTAAAGAGAGTCAGTCATTAGGGTTTTGTGACAGATTGATGTGCCATGTGGGGGAGAGAGAAGCAGAGAAGGATATGCCCATGGTTTTTAACCTGTACAAATGAAACAGATGTGGAAAAGGTTGCAGATATCATGGAGGATACCTTTGGCTAGTCTAATAATTAAATCTGCATGAGACAGATTAACAAAACAATTTTAATTACACGCATATGTATGGGGATCTCACATACATGTGCAAGTCAGAGACCTCGATAACATGAGAAGTTCAGGAACAAATTGTTAAAACAAGGTATGTATGGTATTCTGAGCTAAGGATGAGGTAAGATACCTTGGAGCATCAGAGGGGAGGGAGGTAATTGCAGGAAAATAAGTGGGGCATGTGCTCAGTAATTAGTAGTTTGAATTGCCATATAATAGATTTTAAAAAATACCTTTGATAATTACTTAATATGGGCAAGGCCCTAATTTAAATTCCTCTAGGTAGTTCGGGAGTGCTCAGAAGTTTCTCTTGAGCCCACATGGTCTTGGTTACGTTTAGTTCAAATTAATCAACGTATCACAGAGTTGTACCGTGGGGTGACAAATTCTGAACCCCTACAAAAATGAATTCAGGTATACTTATGATTTCATATTTCATGGGGGTGTTCTAGGCCTAACGTGGCTGTCAAGATAGATAGATAAAATTGCAAATCTTGAGCTTGGATGAGATCACCGTATGTATGAAGATAGAGAAGAGAGGAGAAGGAAGGCACTTGCCTGGACAATCTAACATTAAGAAGCATGGGTGAAAAGGCAGTAGCTGCAAAACAAACTGAAAAGAAGTGATCAAAGAGTGAAAAGAAAAATTCAAACAAGTTAAGAGAAAATTCAAGTCAATTAAAAGGAGGATTGAGAGTCAAACATTGGATGCAGCAATGTAGATGTTAACATTGACCTTAACAAGAGTAGATTTAATAGAATAGGGAAGACAAAAATCTGATTGGAACTGTCTTAGAGAATAGAAGAAATGGGGAAAGGGGATATAGCCAACTCTTCATTTAAGGGACATTAATTCTAAAGAGGAAAAATAAGTGAAATAGTTGAATTATAGCACACACATGTTCATCTTTAAAAGAAAACATGCCAACATTTTTTTTTTAATATTCTCTAATGAACCACAATCCTTTTAGCAGTATGGAAGCATTCTCACTGATCCTTATCCATTTCAACACTTAGTATTATTTGTCTTCTAAATGTTTATTAATTCTGTATAAAAAATTATATCCCATTATGATCTTAATTTTTAGTTTCTTGATTGTAGGTCATATTGAACATCTTTTCATATGTTCATTGCACATTTATATTTATCTTGAAATATCTATTTTGAAATTTAGCATGTTTTTTACTCTTTGATTTGTTTGCCTCAGTATCCTTTTGATGGATTTATCCTTTGTTTTTTGACTTGAGGGATGTGCGTTAGTTGATCATCTTGCATGATTTGGGTACCTAAGATCTGAAGACACGTCTCTCTACTCAGCAGTTTAAGATGGAGACAAAACAGTCTTTTTTTTAGAAAATAAATATGTATTTATTTGTTGTCAACATAGTAAAATGTAATGTGTGCTTATAATGTGATAAATGCTGATGATCATGTATTTTACTGTTTTAAAAAGAGTATGTGCCCATGTTATCAATATTAACCTTATAGCAATGCTGTGAATTATTGCTGCCAGCTATTTTTATCTCTTTTTTTACAAATGAGGAAGTTGAGACTTAGAAAGTTAAGTGACATTACACAACTAATAAGTGTTAAAGTTGAAAGTTTAACCCAGAAATTATTTCAAGTCCAGTACATATTCCAGTAGACCACATTCAGAGTTACAATGAAAACATAGATATCTGGAATTCTGAAAGATTTTGCTTTGAATACTGTCAGTGATTATTTTAGGTTTGAGGCAAAAATTATATCACAATCATTCTTTGTCTAGAACTTAGGTGTCCTCTGCTCCAGATGGTGGTGTGATAAAATTTTGAGGGTAAGCCACTCCTTTCAATTAGACATAAAGATTCATTGACTGGAGTATTTCCCTAACTGTTGCAGTTCAAGTATATAGGCCTTGTCTCCTTCCCTGTAGTTTGTAAGCTTATATCATAGTATAACTTATTAATTTTGTGTGTCACCACCTTAGTGCTGTAGTAATATTTGACACATTTGGACAGGAGAAGGCTTTTGCATAATCTGGATACCAGATCTTAATTATTGTTGTCATTAGGGATCAACTTGGTTAGATATCTAATATGAAAAAATAACTATGGATCTCACTTTGAAATCAAAATACAAAATTATAAATAGAAAATAGAATATGGGATGGTGAATAGTTCATTCATATAGTGGCATGAACTAATACATTTTATTAGTGAACTTAAACATATACTATAAATCTATTAGCAAGTAACAGATCTGAATATATATGGTATATGGTTTATGTATATTTAACCTATACATTTATAAAATAAGATATTTTAGGAGTCTAAAATTAACAAATTTGCATTATGAACTCAGCCAACTTAGATTTGAATTCTGTCACCTCTATATATTAACCTTGGGTAATTTTTCAAAGCTTTTTCGTAAGCTTTATTTCTTGATGCACCTTGTATTTCTTAATAAACAGCAGCTAACACTGTATATATTTTAATCTTTTTGGTATTAAAAAATAAATGCTTTAAAAAGAATCTTACTCCTAGATCTTCTTTTTTTCCCCCTTATTTAGAAACATTCTAGTAGAAAAGTAAGCACAGGCACGTGGGACCAGCTTCCTGGGTTTGAATCCCATTTCCACTACTGAAGATTTAAAAATACTTGAGCAAATATCTTTATTCTGTGCTCTAGTATACTTATTTATAGAATGGGAAAATCAAAGTATCTATCTTACATGCTTCTCATGAGAACTGAATGCATAACATTGAAATTGCTTAGGGTAATGCTGATACTCAGTAAATATTGCCCATGATTATCATCAGACAGGAAATAATCATATCCTAAATTACTGGTAACAGTTACAGCCTACTATTGAAATACCCAAATTAGAAAGATAGTAGGTTTTTCCTTGTAAATTAGTGATACATTATGGGTTATGGAGTCTATCTCAAAAAATTGAAATTTAGCTGTAACCTTTTCCACAAATATCGCCTTCACCAGTTACTTGAAGTGTCAAATACTCAGTTTTATTACCTAAAAGATAAGCAAAATATGAAAACTTTATTAATAAGGCTAACATGATAATTTGAAAAAAAGTAAAACATCTAAATATGCAATCTGTACATAAAAATAAATGTCAGGTACTATTTTAACACTAATTTTACTTAAAACTGTCAGGTAAGTTTTATATGTTCTTAAGTTTTATGTTTTAGATAAAGAACCATATAATACTAACTTCTAGGTATGCTTTCCTAACCTCATAAGGAACTGTAGTAAAAGTAATTCATTCCAGAGAAGTGTGGGAATAGTGTGAACAAAATACAATGGGAAGGCATAATAGTAGTATTAAACTAGTGGTAGAGTGTTATTAATATTTCATGATCATAATGAAAGTACTAGACCATTGCTAAAGTAATAAAATTGTGTAATGAGATTCTGGGTTTGAAATGCAGTACATCGAGATAGAAAAAACCCTTTGAATTCTGTAAGCCGTGTTAGTTCCATGGTTTTGCTCACACTACACATCACAAGATGACTCAAATAGGTAGAACTCACTTTGGTCATCTATCTCGATTTAGCAATAACTGAAGTTCTTTAGTATGGGGCTTTATGGAGCACTTGAGAATAGTGCTGTAATGAAAAATATATCTCTGTATGGATATGGTTAAATACACTCCAGACTGTCTTGTTTCCATAATATCAGGACTTTTATACCAGCAGTTCTGTGCTCTCTGAGCTGTGATCATGACATGGAGCTGTCCAAGACCCTTGCTAACCAAGAGCCTCTGTCTACTGAAAGTCTGAGCTGCAAACAGGTTCTTGCATTACCTCAGCATCGGGCATTTACTTTGTGACATTAAACTCTTCCCTGAACACATTATGGTTTAATTACTTAGTGTCCAATATCACATTATACTGGGCATATAAAAACTAGAGGGGAACTCAAGAATGCTATTAAAATCACCCCTACGTGTATGTAGAGTTCACAGCTGGTAGGAAAGGAGTGTGTAGTTGGCCTGCCTCCTCTCCTATCATTCTGACATCTCGTGTGAAGTTCTGTTGTCCTTGCACAATTAAAAGGGCTAAGTGCTACTTTATTTTCTGATCCCTGGAAGTTGAGAAAAGATGCCATTATTAAAAAAGAGAAAGAAAAAGTGTTTACTCCTCCACCCCCAAATTGTGTGTGTGTGTGTGTGTGTGCATTTATTTATTTATTCATTTATTTTCAGGGGGAGAGTTCCTCGGCACCGAACTATAGAACCATATAGTTCTTGGAGATATGGTCAAAAATGAAATTCTTTAAAATATTAGTCCATTTGTGAAACGCCAGAATTGTATAGCATAGAGAAATGTAACTTGTTCGTATATTTACGATTCTTCTGCCTTTGCATAATGGGGAGTGATTAAGGAAAGTATGGGTAGAAAGGAAGCACTTACATTTGAATTCATTTTGAGTGGGAATCGTAAGCCCACTGGGTATAGATAATGCTAAGCTATGGTCTGTAAAGCCAAAGAAAAGATTCTAAAATTTTTAATTCAAGCCATTAGGAATTCACAGCATTCGTTTTTATTGTTACTTTACTTGCATTTTCTTACTGCTCTTGGAAATAAATAACTTTGGGTAACTTTTATATTTTTACTCTCCATTTACCCTTACTCCCTTCTTAGATAGTCCAGTATCATTAAATTGGCGGTGGTTCGAGTAACAAACCTTCCTTATTTTATAGAGGAGAAAATTGTTTCTGTGTTCATTCATGTAACAATTTCACATACCTGCTCGGTGGCAGAGCTGAACACAAAGGCAGCTTTCTTGATATCAAATCTTGGATGCTTTCCACTCCATTTTACCCTATGCTGTACTGATGGTAACATTCACACTCTACAGTTGCCCCATTTGATTTTTTATCTTGTATTTATTTCTATGCCTCACTTTTTATTTCAAATTTCTTAAATACTCCAGTGGATCTTCCTAACTGATTAAAATGATTTATGGTTGAGATAAATGAATACTTTTGGCCACACAGGGCCACTCATCTTAAATTTGTGACATTTAATTTTTTAGCATTATTAATAAAAATAAGTCATTATTAGCAGAGAGTAAGTTATATATGTGTTTGACCTGAAAGTTTGCTTTCTATTATTTTTTTTATCACTCTGGATCATCACTCTTCCCCTTCTTGCCCCCTTTACCACCTTCTGTCCTTTCATGGACAAAAATCCAACAAAATCATTAGCTCAAATCTTGATTAAAACATTTGAAAATGAGGACAGCTTTAAGAGGATTATTCTGCAGTGAGTAAAAAAATTAAAGATTTTATAAGGCAAAATGGTGCACATACGTTGAAGTTTAGTTTGTTACTGTACAGATTTAAGAAGGTGACTCAAATATGCATAGGTAGAACTCACTTTGACCATATATCTCAATTTAGCAGTAACTAGAGTAACTTTCCTCAGTTCTGGAGGCCACCTTGAGAAAGTGATATTTATTATTGTAGACTGAATTGTGTCCCCCTAAAATTCATATTTGAAGCCTACCATTTTTAGTCACAGTTCAGGATGTAGTGACAGCAATGCTAGGTAGTAGTTTAACAGACTTTGTTAAAAATAATTGAAGTTCAGTAAAAGGGGTAAAGGGGAACAGTATGGGGCTGAATTTTTGCAAGCCCAAGAGGAAAGCTTCTCTTCAGAAGGAAAGATGCCGCCACCCATTTCACAAAACACCAGGAAGATTCTCTGTGAATAGCTTGCAGATTTAGATAGATAAAGTGGTTTCTCACATCATCATTTAATACACTGGAATATTTATCTTCATTAATAAATAGTGAGCCTAATTGACTCCAAAACCTGCCAGAAATTACCAAAGAAAGAACTTTAGCGTCAAGGTTAGATAGATGCTTCCCAGAAGTAACCCGATGAGTGAGTAGAAAGGAATAGAAAAATGGAGAATAGACTTCTATATTCTCATCTATTCATATGTACAAATGTGAAACTATACTGATCACCTACAATTAAGTTCTAAAGCACTTAAGGTGAAAAGATTGAATCAAATATAGAAATTTAAGTCAAAAGTCCCACACTTAGATTTTCCTCCTGCCTTTTTAAAACAGTTGTTTTAATGGAGAAGCCATTCTGCTTCCTTAATTTAGCCTTTTAAAGTTTGGACTCAAAGAAGAGATATTACAATTAAGACATTAAATATATATATATATATATATTTAAAAGGGCATATTATTTTTGTTTAGAACCCCTTATCTGAAACACTACTTTCTGTATTTTAGAATCTCAACCTAGATATTTTGATATTTTAACCTACCTAGATATATTGGTTTTAGACATAGCATCATGTATATGTGAAAAATCAGTCATATTTTAAAGATCTTGCCTAATACCTAATCACTGCATTTTAATTTTGTGTGGTGCTCAGTGACAGTAGTGCCTAATGAGCTATTAAATATGTGTAAATCAAATAAGCTTATATCAAGGACTAAAAAAAAATGTCAAGGAAAACATGTCAACATTGCTAAATATGGCTCTAAAACTGGATGATGTTAGTACTAAAGTCAATCAGGATTTCCCCTTGTAATGTCTTTCCAGTGTTTATACAAATGTACAAGAATTTAAGGGACAACTTATAGAACATGGGATGAAGTTTATATATTTGCCCCAAGGAGCCCATTAGAGATGACAGAAGAATGACAGGCTAACTTTGAAAGATGGGTACATTTTTTCATAGGACCTTCCTTCTTAAAATTTTCATTCATGAGAGAATTCTCTGAGGAAACTCTTCCTTAATAAACCCACATTCGTAAACTACTTTCTATAATATTGCAGTACTCCCTGTTGATTTGTTAATAAGCACCTGGAGTTATTATTCTCACCCAATAGATATAGGACTACAAACTGGGCGTTCTGGTCTACAACTAGGATATAGAGTTACCAAGCTAGCAAGACACGTGCACTTCCTTTGTAAGTTGTATAACCGTGAATTCACTGAAATAGAAGTTACAATATTTATCTTTAAATTTAAAATAATACATAAGTGTATGAGTTTTTTAGTGCTATCATGACAAAATATCACACACTGGGTGGCTTAAACAATGGAAATTTAGTTTTTCACAGTTCGGGAGGCTGGAAGGCTAAGATCAATGTCAACCAATGGGTGTCTCCTGAGGCCATCCTGGATTGCAGATGGCCACCTTCTTGCTGTGGCCTCACATTTTTTGAGTGTGTACTTCTGATGTCTCTCTGTATGTCCAAATTTTCTTTTTATAAGGACATCAGTTGGGTTGTTTTGGGGTCCACCCTAATGGACCATTTTTTAACTTAATCACTTCTTTAAAGGCCCTATTTCAAATATAATTACATTCTGAGACACTGCAAGTTACAGCTTCAATACATGAATTTAGATGGACACAATTCAGCCTACAACAATAAGTATCACCTTCTCAAGGAAAAGGTTTCCCAACAAGTCAAATTCTTCTGTTATATGCTTTTACATAACCTCAATTCTCCATATCATTTAGCACAATTATATTTAAACAATCTTATCCTTAGGTTTTTATTGCCTACTAGGCTTATATTATCATATTTTCCATGTATCCCTAGCACCTCACATATACTGTATTACATAAAGTAAGCATTCAATGAATATTAATTGAATAAACAAATTATATTAACACTTAATGTAATTAATATAATTTTTATTTACATGTATTTTTACAGTTCTTTCTCCTGTACCATATTTGATCTTCAAACAACACTCTGGTTAGATAATACTACTACCTCATTTTATATAGAGAAAAAGAAGAGGAATATTCAATAACATAACTAAAGTAAGTCAGTTAAGGATATACACGAATTAGATATTTGAACCTGAGTCTCTAACCCCCAAATACCACAATTTTTTCTAATGTAGAATTTAAAAATTCTAAAGTTGCACTAACCAGGGAGATGGCATAGCAAAGGCAATGTCAGTAACAAACACAACAAAAATAGCATAGAACACATTAACAAAAAAGAAGCAGAAAAAAAACACAGATAACTTACCTGGTGAAACAAGCTGAGAAGATGCCTGTAGTATAAGAAATAAAACTATTGGAGCAAGGAATTAAAGTTACAAAGTAATCAATGTTGTGGATTTACCCAATGTACTTAACTAATAGTTCATGCAAATGAAAAATACAATGCACACATATCAATGTAGAGGGCCTTGTATTTGAGGGAGAGGTTCATTCACTTGCATACGTATGTTTTAGAATAACAATTATTTTTGATGCTGCTGCTGTTTATAGCCAGTTAGAATTAGTGTCATGATCAGTTGAGGCATCCAAAAACAAAGCATAAGATGTTATGAGAAGACTGTCCCCTTTAATATGTAATAGGGGAGAAAAATGTCTAGAGTCATGAAGCTAGCTCAGCTGGTTCTGATATGCTGAGCTGTCAGGGCTCAGACACGATGCTCAGGTCACTCACCCTTGGACAGATTTAGACAAATTGTTTTCTAAAATTTTGCTATGTATAAGCCTGTATAGTTATAGTTCTAAATTAAAGTCTTAAAACACACAGAAATGATTTGGATCTGAATCCTGGACTTTTTAATAACTGTAACCTTTAGCCACCCTTTAAATTCTTCTAGCTTCAGTTTGCTCATCTGGAATCAGCGATGCCTCTCTTGAATGGTTGCTCCATTGGTTAAAATACATAATGCATATAATATTGTGTTCTATTATCTAGTTCAATTATTGTTACACAAAAGAGAAAAAACACTAAGCATTTTTCTTCTCATACACTACCTGGAGATGCATAAGGCTGTTCTTATTTCATGCAATATTGTGTCTGTAAGAAATGCTGTGTTATGCCAGTCACATAAGAGAAGCCCCTGAGAAACGCATGTGACACATGCAGTCTCATTCAGGGGTTGGAAGTATTTCCCAAGGAATCATCTTTGTCAGTCATTTACCTTGTGGTTAATGTCTGGTCTTGTAATGCATCTTGTTTTCAAAGTTTAACATATGTTCATAATAAGTTTATTGCATATTATTCCAGGTTACTGCATATTAACCATATGGATGCAATTTTGTTATTTTTGTATGCACATAATTGATTTGTGCAATAATCTGTGAGCAAAAACCCTTTTGTTTCTCTCTTCAGTTCTTGAAATCCATTTCCTTGAAGTGTTGAGTTTGAAGTATACCTTTCCTATTGCTTTAAAAATTGAACATAAATATTTTAAACCTACATTTTAGCATATAGAGTTTTGTGTTTTTTTTACAGTAGGTATATTTCTGTTTTGTATCAATTTCTTTACTTAAGCTATATGCCTTGACTATATTTACATGTGAATATTTGTAAAATAATTTCACTGAAGAAAAGTAATATAGGCACATGATAAATTTAATATATTAATGATATAGGCTAACATTATATAGTGCTTATAAATGCCAACCACTTTTCTGGTTACTTACATATATTAACTCATATAGTCCTCATAATGACTCCAAAAGGTGGAATAAAAGAAATTCTCATTTTATGATTAGGAAACTGAAGCCAAAGGCATAAATAACAATCCCTAGATCACACAGGTAGTAAAGTACACAGCCAAGATTTAAGCCTGGGCAATCTGTCTCCATTGTCCATTCCCGAACCAGTACATGATGAAAACCATCTTGTTACTTTTAATACTGCATAACATTCCATAGCATAAATATATATATATATTTTTTTTCTAATTTTTCTGCTGTCGAATGTTTCTGTGTTTTCATTGTAGTTTCTATTTTTGTCCCAAGGTTACAACCCTCCTGTTTTTCTTTTAATCACTTAATTGTTATGCTTAAAAAAAATAGACTTCATTTTTAGAGTAATTTTAGGTCCAAAGCAAAATTGAGAAAGTGCAGAGAATTCTTATGTACCTCCCCCCACCCCCGCCAGAGGTACATACAGCTTCCCCCATTATCAGCACCCCCCACCAGACTTTATTTGTTATAATTATTTGTTATAATTGATGAACCTGCACTGACACACCATTATCATCCATATTTAACATTAGGATTCACTCTTGGTGTGGTACCTTCTAGGGAATTTTATAAAGTTATAATATGTATCCACCATTGTAATACCATACAGAATAATTTTACTGTCCTAAAAATTTATGTGCTCCGTTTGTCTTTCTTTACCTCCTAATCCCCTGGCTAATTGTGCTTTTTATGTTAAAACCTTTACTCTATCTGAGATTTGTAATAATCACTGTTGTTGCCAGACAATCTAAATGTAATTCCACCAAGAGCACTTAAAAGGTAATTAATCCTATATCCACTGTATTAAAATCCTACAATTTTTGTACATTGTTTCCGATACATACTTGAATCTACCTGTGGGCTCTCTGTTTTCATCTCTTTTCTACCTCTTTTTTGTAATTCTTCTGACAACACCACAGTGTTTTGGTTGTAGTATCTTTATGGTAGTTATCAAATCAAGTAGGGAAAATGCCTCCAGAGTATTCTCCCTTTGGGAAAATAGCTTTGACATTCTTTCTCATGTGTGTTACCAAATAAACTTTGAATTAATATGTTCTAATCCTGTTACACACACATAAACATATAAAATAATTAATATTTTGTTTGAAATTTATTTAGAATTAATGTCATTTTTGGAGAGTGACTTTTAGGAGATTAAATTCACCATTTGCATTTTTAGGAGTGATTTTATGAATAGCAAATGGCTGGATTTCAACTTTGAAACCCAAATTGAGTCTTCTTTTATTTTTAATAAGGCTGTTATTCCTTTCATCATACTTTATTTATAAAAATATTTTCCTTCTTTACTGTTAAGTTTATTTTATTGACTCTCATTCTAACAGTTATATTTAAATCTAGGTTTCTATACTTACATATATAAATGAAAATTTCCGTGTTCCCTTGCTAAGATGTTTGAAATGCTCATTTTCCTCATCAAGATGAAAAATTTAGATGCCTTAATCCTGTCTTTCTTCCCTTCCTTCTGAGTCCTATTGTTAAGTTTTTCTAGGAACTTTAAAAGTATGTCTCCTTCATTTTATGAATTCTTAATATTCACATTATAGATCTCAGTCACATTCTCTTCAATTTCTATTTAGCTAGAGGTTGTATCAGATTTGCTGCTCACTGTACTTCCTGTGTTCCAAATAAATTGCTCCTATATATGTGGGTTTATTTCTGGATTCTCAGTTCTATTCCATTGGTCTCTGTGTAGTTTTCTCTGTTTTGATTGTTATAGTTTTGGGTATAGTTTCAAGTCAGGAAGTACGTGTTCATCATTTTTTAAAATTTTTATCTAATTTTGGGTGACAGAAATAGTACTAGATTAATTATCATGTAAAAGGGATAAGAATGGTATATTTTATGTATTCATTTCACAGAAGTGGGATCTTAGCTGGTGTCCTGAATAAGTTTCATTTTCCCTCATGCAAACTCTCTACACCTTTTTCTCCCTAGCTCTGTGCTTTGGGAAGCCATGCCGTATGGAGTTAATTGACAGGATATTGTCCTTTGGCTTTTGGAAGGGCTCTTCCAAGGAAGGAATATTAAGTAGGAATATTTCTTCTCTTAGCTGTGTGTCTGAGGGGTCGCTGTGGCCCAGTTAAGTCTTTTAACTGAGGATTACAGCATCTGTAATGGGGCTCCCTCCACACAGTTCTCTTTCTAGATTCTGAGTTCTACTCTCTCGTGTAAGTCTTTCAGACCTGGGAGCTAACCAAGCCCTGAGATACTGAACTATGTTATGTTCTCTCCACACTTTTTAAAACTGGTCCCTTCATTAAAGCCTGTACCATTTGAATTTACCACTTGATTCTTGCTTGGGCCTTGACTGATATATCTGTGTATAGGATTCTTCTTACAGACCTGGCTATTGGACTCATTGGTGGATTATCAGACAAGAGAAAATTGATTTAACTTGAGGGTAGTGAATAGATTCTCAGGCTGTCAGGAACTTCTGTGTTAAACTGTACAAGAGAAGAAAGACAAGTTAGTGTTCTGGCTTCTCCAGGTAAAGATGCGGAGAGGGAACTGCTGCCTGGCACTGTCATTTCTCTCCGGTGTTACAAAAGCAGATTAGGGGAGCAATCACCCATCTGCTGAGGCCATTTATCCAAGTTGTCTTTCTAGGTGCAGGTCCCAACTCTTCGCAGCCGTGACTTTTAAGATCTTCACTTTGGGCTCTGTTGGAGTCGTAACCCCAGAGTGCATTTTCCTACATTCATTTCCTGAAGACTTTAAGTCTCAATTGCATCCAGCATCTTCTCAGGTCCCAGCAGAAGTCCATGGTTAGCAAAGACACAGGGTCAGAATATGGCCATGTAACCCCACAGTGATCAATTCCCATACACATAGTTGATGGCAGAGAAAAAAAACAAAACAAAACTAGAGTGCTTTCTTATCAACAGGGCAAGCAGAGATCACTGTATGGATGTGTGTGGACAAAGAAGACAGACATTTTCTTCAGCTCATTACGTGCTTGTGGGTGCATTGCCCTGGTGCTGACTGTCATTACCAGGCCCCTTCATTCCTGTGGGAGGTTAGGAGCAGGGCCTCGGAGGAGGTTTGAATCTGTAAGCATGGTATTATTACTGCACTTTTCTGTCTTATTAATATGCAGAACCTTTTGTGACTCCAAGAGAGATCTTTCAAAGGTGAGCTCAAGTAAGAAAACACAAGACTGCTCTCACAAATCAAAGAGATAGGATACAACTATTGTTGGGTACTTGTTTTGAAGGTAATATTTGTTGTCAAAGTAATTTCAGAGTCTTTTTTAGAGACTTTATATTTGATTTTCTGCCTCGAGGGATTCTCTGAATCATCAATGTTGACTTCCTCCAAATATAATGGTGTTTTCCCCTACAAAATTTAAGGGAGATGAAAACAAGTCAAAGAATGGGTGGTTGTTAAGCACAGCTGGCATTTTAACTGTTTTCATAGTGAAAATTACATTTTGGAGGAACTCAGTATCTCTTTGTGACCACAATAATGTAATGTAATTCATGACTATTCTTTTAGTCCCTGACGAACAACCATATACATTTTGTAATGATATCATGGAGTTTTAATACATATATAAATGAAAGCACATAATTAACATAGATATAATGGTAAATATAGCAAAGATGGCAAGAAAATACATTATTTTGATGTCACTTTTGCTTTGGTTTTCTGTTAACAGTGGTTACTCTTCCACTTAGCAGATATCTTATATATTGTGAGAAAAATTTGTATCTCCAGCACTGCAGATACCTCTCCCATCAGCCCCTACCCTTCCTTTCCTAATGACCTTTCCTCTCTGTCCATGCCACGTTAAATTCTGGGAAAAGATTCTCAGAGTACTTGTTATTTTTTCTTCCCATGTGTTTGTCTTGTTTTTAAGAGAGTCTGAGTGTATGAAAATAATTACTTTTATTCCATGTAATGCTAACAAATACACAACAACAATCTCGGTGTATTTGTTTCTTAGGGCTGCTGTGACAAAGTGCCACAAAATGGGTGGCTTAAAAGAATAGACACTCTTTTCTCCCGCAGATCTAGAGCAAGAAGTATGAAATAAGGTGTGTCAGGGCCACACTCCTTTCCAAGCCTCTAGGTATAGATTCTTGTTTACCTCTTCCAGCTGCTAGTAACCCCAAGCATTTCTTGGTTCCGTGCGTCACTCTAATCTCTGCCTCCATCTTCCCGTGACTTATCTCCTTTGGTGTCCACGTCTTCTCACAGTGTTCTCTCTTTAGATGTTTATGTCCAAATTTACCTTTTCTTATAAGGACACTGATTGTATTTGATTAGGTACTTATAGTTTATTCATAAGTGTCCTATTTGAGGTCTGAGAGCCTAAATTTAATAATTTCATAACAATTTTAGCTTTATTTTTACTAGAGCAGCAGTCATCATTTAAAATAAAAAATTGATGGAAGTAATGATTTACATTATTCAACTGCCTTTGGTTATTTGCTGTTGCCTAAACTCTATTACTAATACTAATACCAGGTAATATTTATTCTGATATTATTATGTGCCAAAGCTATTCTAAATTTCACATATATGGACCTATTTACTCTCAGAAGAAGTTTAAAAGGTATGTACTCTTATTATCTTCATATTATCACCCCAGTAAGTCTAACAATAAAAATGAATAAAAAGAAATAAAAATAAAAATAAAAAAGGAATTCCATTCTACTACACGCCTATTAGAATGGCCAAAATCCAGAACACTGACACCACGAAAAGCTGGTGAAGATATAGACTCTCATTTATTACTGATATGAATGCAAAGTTGTACAGCCACTTTAGAAGACAGTCTGGCATTTCTTGTGAAATTAAACCTATCTTGTAATACAGTTCACTAATTGGGCTCCTTGGTATTTACCCAAAGGAACTGAAAACGTGTTCGCACAAAAACCTACACACACATGCTTAGAGCAGCTTTATTTATAATTGCCAAAACTTGGAAGCAACTAAGATGTCTTTCAGTAGGTGAATGGACAAATAAAAGGTGGCACATCCAGACAATAGAATATTTTTCAGCACTTAAGAGAAATGAGTTATCAAGTCATGAAAAGACATGCAAGATCCTTACATGCATATTACTAAGTGAAAGAAGCCAATCTGAAAAAGCTACGTACTCTATGATTTCAACGATGTATTACATTGTGGAAGATGCAGAAAGATGGAGACAGTGCAACAATCAGTGGTTGCCAGAGATTGGGAGTGAGGACAGATGAGTAGGCAGAATGCTGAGGATGTTTAAAGAAGTGAAAGTACTCTGTATAATACTGTTAATGGTGACACATGTCACTATATATTTTTCCAAACCCACTGAATATACAACACCCAGAGGAACTGTAATATACGCTGTGGACTTTAGGCGATTGTGATGTGTCAATATAGAATCATCAGTTGTAAAAAGTGTTGCATTGTAGTCCAGGATATTGATAATGGTGGAGGCTATGCATGTGTGTGGGTAGGGCCTATGTGGCAAATCTCTGCATTGTCTGCTCAATTCTGCTGTTAACCTAAAACTACTCTAAAAATAGTCTATTTAAAAATTGGATAAACATTATGTTCACCACTGTAGGAGTGGAGGAGGTCATGATACCTACTGATAAAAATGTATGTATTTTGAGGACACAGTTTGGGGAATTCTTAATTTAGGTCCTCTAAAGTTTTGTTAATCTCTAAAATTCTCATTGTCTGGTATTTTAAAGGAGATAATTTCCTGTAATTGACAACATTTAGAGTTTATGTGTAATTGTTTTTGGAACTCTTTTCCAAGTTTCCAGATTTTCTCTTTTGTTTTCATTTCAATTCTGCAAATCATATTTGAGATGCTCTTTCTCTTTCTCCTTATATGTGCATGTGAGATGCTCTTTCTCTTTCTCCTTATATGTGCATGCACAGACACACACACACACATTTCTGGACATCAAAATAAAGTATATTTTCATCAGCTTAAAAAATTCCAGTCTCTGTGACACTGAAAGATGATTTAAGATTCAGCTTTAGATAAAGTCTTTTTAAAAAGAACTAGAAACCTTCTTCCTACTTAAAGAATTTGTTCTGATATATGAACATTTGAGGCTTGTTAATTTTGTTGCCATTATCTATATAAAGGGATTATATATTAAGTGAAGCAATTCAATAATAAAATTATCTTCACCTATTGCTCCAATCCTGACTTAGGTGTTCTTCCTATAAGCTCCATAATACCTTCTGCTGATTCCTTTTCTAGTATGTATTTTGTATAATAATTGCTACATATTTGCCTGTCTTCACTGTTAGGCCATGTATTTTTCTTTACACCAAGTAATGTACCTTATTTTTAATTTATACTAAGAATTAAGCGTAATGACTAAGACTTAACATACATAAGATTCTGTTATGCATAACTAAGTATAGTCAAAGATAACTATAATGATTATTTTATAAACATAACTTTATAATTTATAAAATACATTTACTTGGCATTTTTTGTTTGATCTTTCAGAAATTAATACTTCCAAAATTAATAATGGCCCTTAATATGTCCATATATTAATCCTTAAAACTTGTTAATATATTACCTATATGCAAAGCAATTTTGCAGATAGAATTAGCTTAAAGATCTTGCCCAGATTATTTGTGAGGACAGAAATAGTGATGAGAGTCCTCATTAGAGGGCTACGAAGTGTCAGAGCAATACAGAAATTTGAAGATGCTGCATTGCTGAGTTGGAAGATGGAGGAAAAGACCGTGAGCCAAGGAATGTAGGTAGTTTCTAGATGCTGATAAAAGCAAGGAAATACTCTCCTCTAGACCCTCCAGAAAAAAACTGCAGCTCAGCTAAAACTTAGGTGTTAGCCCCACAACAACCATTTTGAATTTCTGGTTTCTAGGACTATAAATTGATATATTTATATTGTCTTAATCTACTAATTTTGTGGTAATTTGTTACAGCATCAATAGGAAATCAATGCAAATATCAAATGCTCTGTTTGCACCAATAAGGTATAAAGTCAAACCAGAAATTTTTATTTGGCCGTAAGATCAGTGTAAACATTATCTGCTTACTAACTTTTTACCATAATGATTTTGGAATATAAATACATACCTTTAGGGGATGAAGAATTTGAGAAGTGAAATGAGTTAATTATAAAAGGCAATTTTGTTCTGGAAGAAGCCTTGACATTAAAGAAAGATAGAACTTTTATCATTTCCTTACTGCTTTATTTTTGTAAAATTTAAGTTTACAAATAGGATTAGAGACCTATACAAGTAAACTAGAGGATTAATGTACTAAAAAGAACTGAAAGGTTGAGTTCTATTTCGTGTCTACATTACACACACTATTTTTTTGAGGTTTTAGTACATGGAATCTCTAGATGCAATCTCTAGACAATAGACTACCTAGAAATTCCTTCACAAGGCACACAAGCTAATAGAGGTAAAATTTTGGAAATAATTGTGAAATTGCTTTCACTGTTTCACTGCCAGATTGCCCAACACTTAGAAACTGACATTCTTGGTTGCATAAAATAAATTATTTTGAGACACTAATTTATTCTAGAATAGATGACAGAAAAAAAGTGAGTCACTCAAAGGATATGGTACTTGAGAGCATTTGGTCAAATGTAGAAATCAAAGGATGTGCCAAAATGAATTTTGCTTAATTTCAACAATATGTTCCAAATGTATCCCACATAGTATAGTTGCAGAAATTAGTGCAGCATTTCAGCAAGAAAATATCCTATGCTAAACTATTAAAATTTTGTTAAATTGGGAGTTCCCTGGTGGTGTAGTGGCTAGGCTTTGGCGCTGTCAGCACTGCAGCCTGGGTTCGATTCCCAGCCAGGGAACTACCCACATTAAAAAAAAATTTTTTTTAATAAAAATTTTGTTAAATTGTCTTCTAAAAACATGACCTTGTGTTAATATTTTTCTCATTCATTCCCTTTTACAGTGAATATTTTGAGAGATAGCATTCATGCAAATTAAAATAAACATTAAGTGAACCTTAGAAGTTTAAAAATAATCAGCAGTGAATTAGGGCTGCATAAATGATTCTGAGGAGAAGTTGGAGCCAACTCAGTGGCATGTAACACACACAAACACAACTTTTTTCTTAACTAACAATTCTGCAAATGTACTAATAAAATCCTCTCTAATAGAATTATCTGTTTAGTTCATACTCATGTAATTCATGCAGTAAATTGTAAAATATAGTATTGAATATGCAGTTACATTTTGGGGCTACTTTTCAAAAGAACTTGATTAACTCTCTTCATTATTTCAGGAAATCCCTGATTCTTGATTTGAAGGAGACCTCCATTATGGTCTCGTAGTCTAAATTACAGTGTTCCTTTTGGCAATATTGCTGATAAATGCCCATCCATCCTCAGTTTGAGCCATTTTATGAATGATCTCTCCCTTATCCCATATGTGCCAACTGTAGAGTAATAAGATGGAACGGTATTTTCGTTTGAACTTCAGAAGAGAGGTCAAAGGCAAGAAGTGCATTTAGGTCAAATGGGAACTAGAATATGTCACCAAAAATCATTTTAATTATTGTTTATAATATTTTTAGTTGATAATATATTATTATACTCACCCTAAATACATATCGTTAATGAAATAGATGTACACAGATATTAATATGTAAAGATGCTCACAACAAACCTTCTAATAATTAAAAATTACAAAAACTAATATGTAAAAATAGAGAATGATAAAAATAATAGGCTTCGTCTATGCTCAGGAATGCTATGTTTACATATTTAATTTTCCAGACAATATGTAATAAGATAGGAGCAAGTTTATGATAGAATAAACTTAAAATGCTAAATGCTTCATGGTGATAATACTAAAAATAATATATAATTTTAATGGCATATATCATTGTACATGTACATGAGCATAGAGACTGTTTTACACAGTTAGGTATAATAAAAGCATCATGAATAAAATTGAGCTAGTAACAGCAGAAACAATAGCATTTGGATGATAGAATTATGGGTAGTTTTTTATTTTCTTATTCACATTTTACTTTTTCTTAGATTGTCTCCATTAAGCATGTATCAAATTTTAGTTTTGCTCACGGGGATATTAAAAAGAAGCAAATATGTTTTTGCTAGTAATGTGATTTAGCAACAATAACAGCTCTTTTGCAGAAATCCTTTGTTATTAGTGAAAGACAAATGGGGTAATCCCACTCTACCCAACAAAATAATCTTAAACTAAACCCTAGAGTAGTAATAAAACCAAGTACATAAAAATAATGTGTGCATGTATGTGTTTTGCTTCATGTTTCTTCATCGTCCTTTTGATTTATATTTGAAAATCAAATATGACAAGAAACATTTTCCTATTTATATTTTTGTACTCGGTCTTTTTTTACCTCATTCTCTGCCATTTGTTTTGTTCACTGTATTATTGTAAAGACTCACAGTAACTTGCAGTTGTAGATATTTTCTACCTAAGCTCACTTTTTTTCCTGCATTTTATTCTTCCTTGCATCTACAAACCTTTTGCGTAGTTTATGTTAAAAATATGAAATAATACTCATAGCACCAGGTATGCTAAAGAATAAACTTAATAATGCCCATAAATTCCCACTTGACACATAGTAAGTATTCAGGAAGTGATGATTCTCTTCTCTTTTCCGTTTGAATAGACACATACAATATTTCATCTGATACACTGAGAGCTGTATTGACAATTTCTCAACATTAAACATAATTTTAATCAGTTTTAATGACTTTGGGTTTTCTGTAATTATGAATGATTGTTTAAAATATTTCACATCAAGTTTAATATTCCTTTAACAATAGAAATTTGGACACCACATGTCTCTAAAAGAACTTACCATTTTTTGAAAATGTGTTCATGCATGTTGTGGTCTTCTAATTTGATAGAATTTTAGCTTTGAAGTTTTTTGCAAATTTATTTGAAGCCATAGTTTAGATCTATGAGTTCTATTTTTTAAATACAGTTTGATGTTTTTATATTAGCACACTTAAAGAATTTAAAAAATTGTCAATCTGCAGATGACATGTTACCATTTTTTTTTACATTGGCAGTATTTTGGTAATCCATAGGTTATAAAAATCTTAATTGTAGAAACACAAGGATATCAATAAAACCAATTCATAGACACGTTTATAAATTTTTACCACAGTAAGAGAAATGGATAGTTGAAAGTCTAGTAGTAACAGTTTTATTACTGAATAAAAGCTTATATTTAAATAGTTTTATATTACAAACTTCTCTTGGGCAGGAATCAAGTCTTTAGTTTACCTGATACAATATCCAGAATATATTAAAATATGCTGAGTTACTTAATCAAAAGTATATTTTTGCTGTATTTAACTATCCTTAAAACCTTGATACAATTTCTAAAAGTATCTTTTTTAAAAATTGGGAAATGTAAAATTTACATGTTTTTAAACAACAAAGAAAACAAATATTTTTATCTTTTTTCTACATTTCTTTCTTTCTTCTGACTCCACTGTACATGAAGTAATCTGTTGTTCAGTGTCTTTCATATCTAAATTTTCGTTAAATTTTTTTCATTATTATTAATAATTGCTTTAACTATTACCGTTTCTTCTTTTTGGTATATTTTGCATTCATTTAAGCAACATGTAATGGGAGAAAGATTATTTAACTGTTCATTTAATACCAAAACACTGAGATAAAATGAAATTTTCGTGAAATAATTAACCCCCAAATTTACCTATGTAATGTCAAATATTCAAATACTTGCAAAAAGAAAATTGACTCAGTTTTCTCTTTTTGTTCTCTAGAAGTCCAGGATTATATTCACATAGCTAAAGAATGAGTCAGGAAGTTTGAGCTATATGATTGTTCCATGAACTTATACCAATTACAGTCATTAAATTTTAGAATATCAGTATATTTTGAACAAGACACAATCTGTTAACAATAAAGAACAGTCACATTAAAATAGAAGAGATGTTTAAAATGCTAATATTGTTGAAGAAATGTTCACTGAACTTAAAAGCTACAAAGATTTAAACAAATTATTTAAATAATTTGAGGTCTACCTTTCTATAGGCAAGCTCATTTTTTAAAGATATCTTTATCTGTCAAATGCAGTCATCTTAAAGGAGCGCTCATTTGCCAAATTTTCATGTCTTGAACATAGGTATTGAAAATAAGTGTAGTCCAAAAATAATATATATTAAAAATAATATATTACAGCAAGCCTCCACCTTGGACGGTCTGTACAATCTCTTTGTGAACACTAAAAACATTATTTTAACAACAGCTTATTATTTAGGCTGATTATCAAATGGATGTCTTTATCCTATGACTGCCCAAGAATGGGAAGTATTTATTTATTATCAATGAGTGAAATACATGTTAGTTTAGACATTTAAAAATAAGTCAGTTTGATTTACCGTTATAATAAAGATTGTAAAACCTTCCTTACACAGTGCAAATGATTTTCCAAATCAGATAAATCAAAAACGGCATAATTTAAAAAAATTATTTGCATGGTTTAGAAGCTCTTTTCCCTGAGAAAATGAACAGGTATTTGGATTTAAAAATTACAGTAAACAAAACGTTATAAACATGAATATAGAAATATAAAGTCATGTTCATTTTAATTATAGCATTCCTACTATGATTTTATATGAAATATTTCAATAGAAATCATCAGTTTAGCATAACACCTGTATTTTACAGAGACATTATTTACTGAGATTTTTGTTTTCTTATGCAAGTGGAATTATATATAGTGATGATAAGATCACTAGCATCTGATGAATGAAAAGTTGATTTATGTGGTGCAAGTATACAAGTCTTTATAAATAATCTTGCAGCTTGATACAGAAAATGTCTATAATTCTGGCATGTTTGACATTCCCATTCAGTGCAACAACTCATTGGCATACACTCAATTTGCTCCTTCTTGAAGGTGTTGTTTGAAGTTCCCTTCTACTTGACAGGTGCCTGACAATTTAACTTCACTCGAGCTTAACAAAATGGGAAACAGAATGCATTATCTAAACCTGCTGGAATACCCATTTTATGTCACTTTATGACTTTGATAATATCCAAGACTAAATTCAGTTCCTTTAAATATTGACTAAGGTGCACTTTTTTGTTTGTTTTATTTTCTTGGTTGGGGGCAGGAAGATATGTGTACATATCTTTAGCATTCCATTGGGCTCTTCCTGAAAAGGTAAACCCTGTACCCTGCAGTCCTCAAACAATAACTGATTATTAAAATGTTGACATGGAAAGTAAAGTAAATAAAAACACATGTCTTGGTTCTCCACTATTTATATATTTTTGCAAGATGTAAAATTTTTAATATTTACAATATAAATAGTGTTCTTACTGTCTGGCATTTGACAAATGCATTTGGTGGTGGTTCTTGTTTTGAATACATATTTATATCCATGCAAGCTTCTCTGGTTTTTCCTCATAGTTATTCATTATGATGGATATATATATATATATATACACACACTTTTAAAGATGGGAGCATATGATTTTGTTTAAGGAGCAGGCAAAAATCATATGATATTTCAGGACTCCTGATACCAAACTGGATTTCTAAAGAAAACAGACATTCTTCAGTGCAAATCTGTCTATATGATATGTGCAAAACCCTTGGCACCACATTGAAACAGTCTTTGTAACTGATCTTACCATATATTTCTAGCCCAATTAACGTCCTGCACTTTTCCTGTCAATCCTCTGTTCCTACTCATTGATTCTCTAACAATATAAGGACAGTTTCTTTGATAAAACCATTCCCAGAATTTATCCCTGTTCTCTATCTGAAAAAGAAAACAATCCCTCTCTCTTTAGAAATCTAACCCAAAGTCTATGAAACAATTTATTGATATTTTCACCCTTTGGTGGAGTGCTATTATTCCTCCTATGCTTTGGGGCAATTATTAACTTGTATTATTGCTACTTGACCTTATGTTACATTTGGTGTGTGTAATAGTCAAGGGACCACCGGAAGGCAGAAACTACACATTAATTTGAACAGAGAAGTTTCATCAGCAGAATAAATAGATCTAACAAAGTATTGGAGTAATGAAGGATTGACTGGTAATAATTAAAGAGAACTCTGTGGAATATAGGAAGAGTAGATATAAGGAGCAGCCACTGCCTCTAGAGCTGACATGTTGCACCCAAGGAAAAAATCCACCCCCCAGTTTCCCACCGAGGCTGACATCTAGACTTCATTTCAGATGATACAGCCATGGCTCACAGGGTGGTAGAAAAGTCACTGAGTGCTGCACCAGCAGAATTTTCTGGAAATCTCTGTGGGATAATGAAGAAGCCACTCATAGGGAGGATGCTGTAGCACCATTTCTTCATAAAACCACCAAGGAGATGCCACGATCCCCCTCCTGTATCGTGTGAGGGAGGAATGGAAGAAGCCATCCGTCAGATGTTGCACATTGGTAGTCATGGCCGAATGACCTAAGGGCATGCCGGACTCAGGTGTTCCAGGGAGACACCTCACTGGCAGCACTAGATTACAAAGTCATCCCACAAAGTGTTGGAAGAAGCCCCTGCAGGGATGTACCTGGCCTTGGAACTTGTTTTAAAGCCACTAGAAAGTGTGCCAGAGGAAGCTGCTGGTTGCTGCGTGCTACTGGCCCACCGTTTGCTGTAGGAGCCAGGCCCTGGAGGACCTGTGCGTTGCAGAAGGCTGGCAAGAGAACACTGGGACCAAAAGAGAAAACCCCTTTCCTCCAGTGTCCTTTCAGTGCCGTGTCCTGACAAAGCTTATAAGTACTGAGCAAGTCGGCAAAGGTGAAGTGTTTTTAGAGACCACCTCCATTATTGCAGAGCAGGCAGTGGAGGGTGAATTTGGAATGAGAATCAATGTGTTTCAAACTGGCACAATATACTTATTTACCAATTCTGTTAACAAACCAGAATTTCCTAGAAGACAGAAAGTGTTTACCATTACTTTTATTCCTAGGATATATTTTAATTAAACATAGCCACTTCTAAGCATTATAGTATTCTTATAAATATGATGTAAATTCTATCTCTGACATTCACTTACGAAAATATTTGACAACACCCTAAAAGATAACTATATTTACATAACTGTACACTCACTTTGTTTAGTATATATGTAAGCATGTGTGTACATTTATGGATCTATGTCACATAAGTTGATATCTGATAAGATTGGCCAATCTCCAAATTAATCAAATGAACTTGCTGCAAGTTAGAGGAAAGCTATTTTAAACCTCAGAAAGATAAATGGCAAGTCTTGATATCAGCTAGTTAAAAATACAAATTTCCAACCTTCAGAGAAAAATGCTATGTATTGATTTTCTATTAACTTAGATAAAGGTGGGTATAAGATATTTTGTTTAAATTTTTACATTTGAGCTCTATAAAGTGTTTTACTACCTAGTATTTTACCAATATATTGATGCCTGAAATGACTCAATCTTATTATACCTAAATAATAGCTAAAACAAAGAAATGTCATTTTACTGAAGGTTTGTCTCCAATTTAGTTGCATTAAAAATATTTCTACTACTAATACATTAAAGCATGTTTTCTCATCAGTTTGTAAGTTTTTACAGTGATTGTCTGAAATGTAAGAAGGCTACTAAATATTATAATTTAGTAAAAAGCTGTTTAGGGAAGGAGGGTTTGCATATGAGGTTCAAATATGCTAAAATTACAAATAATTTAAGTATTTTATAAGAAAAGATGGGTAAATATGTAATACTAAAAGAGTTCAGACACTTGATCCAGGTGGTCTAGATTCAAATCTTACATTTATTTTCCTGCTGTCTGGAAAAACAGCATATATTAAAAGCTTAGATACCTCTTCCGTAAAGTGGAAATTCTAAAAATACTAATTGAAGTAGAGTTTCTGTGGATTTAGTGAAATGTTGCACATAAAGCATGTATTTTAATAACAACTTACAATGATCTGTGTTTAAAAATGAGGATGTATAACTTTATAATGAATAAAAATATTCATTTTAGAAATTGGTAAGGATATAGTGTACCTATGAAAGCTGTCCAGAAAAAAAACCCAGCCATTAACGCCTTTATTTTTCAAATTACATGGCCGGATAGTTTCTGGACAGCCCTCATATATTTGCAATGCATATCTCTCTTTTGAGGTTCAGAAATTTGTATGCAACTACTTAATTGTCCCTCATGTATCTTAGAACTGCATTTATTATCTTTCCCCGAAAATCTGCTCTGACTTTTTCACTATTTTTGATAACGTTTCTGACTTCTGCCTAATTATACAATGTAAGGACTTGGGAGTTATTGTGAACCTGACATCTACCTACACTCAGCGTCTAATTGGTCATTAAGTTATGTTGAATCTACCTCCTTAAATTTAATTTAATACATTTTCTCTTCCAATGCATTCTTTAAATTTCCTTAATACCTAAATATCAACAATAACATCTTTTTGGCAATTTCTTAATTGAAGTCTAATGTGTCACTATCCTTTTTCCTATTCCATAATCTACTTGCTGTGGCTTTAATAAATTATTGTATTGCTCCTTTCCTTAAAACTTTTGATGTCACTCCCTCAATTACATTATACCCCTACTGACTAGAGGATAAAGCTTTAGGGAGATATACAAAGTCCCTAAGTCCTAGCCTCAGCCTACCTGTCCAGCCATGTCTCACTGCATGCCCCATAAATATCTAATGGTGAATTTCTAATAAATTACTAGCAGTTCTTTGAAATTGAAATGATTTTTCATTCTTCCAAATTTTTACAAATGTTATAAAAAAAATAGTGTTTTATCTGTATTAAAAATAACCTGTGATTTGTTTATTGCTTTCCATGTATTTGATAATCTGCTAAATTCTTTATCTGTATTATCTAATCTAAATGCTATGACAATTTGGTGAGGAAACAAATACAGTAAAGTTATGTATCATGCCCAACTTACAGAATTATAAACAGTAGAGACAGGCCAAGGGTATGATTGACACTAAAATCCATGCAATCAAAAAGATGCTGTAAAACTGACCTCAGTCATATTTATTGATGTGAAATCTTGTGTAACCCATCTACACATGATAATCAAGCTCTCTTTTATGTTATCATTATATCCAAACCTGTTTCTTTTATCTCAAGTATGAGACAAAAATTCAATTGTTTTTGTGTCTTAGTGCCATTAGACTATAAACCGATAGTTTTGTATTAGATGACATTAACATTTTGTTATCCTAACATTTTGCCAAATGTATAATTAATGTTTATTAAATTTTATTTAAATTCATGAATGAATTAATGATACAGATTCTACCTTCTATTTTGTATTCTAGTTAGCAAATGCAAGAGAGACTGGAAGTGTCATTAGTTCTATCTATCACCTTTGAATTCAGAAAGCATTTTAGGATGTCATCTGAGATACATGTTAGAGGAAGAGGATGAGATTTTGACTAGTTGAGGTGAGATGAGAAAAGGCATTCTAAGCAGAAGGCCCAACGTACTAAGAACCATTTCATCTGCTCCAACTGACAATTAACTATCTGATAAAATGGGTAAATTGCTTTCATATGATCTTGTTCTCAGACTGATATTATTAACTATTTAGCTTTAAGGGTATTGGAAAGTAGCAAATAAATGCAGAAGTCAGAAAAAACTTTCTCACATCAGCCTGATGAGGTGTTACCTCATTGGATTCCCACCCTGGAAGTGCTCCTTCACTCTTTGTGTCCCTTTTGGGTGTCTGAGGCACACGTAAAGCTTATATGAGACACATCTAAGCACATTCAATTGGTTTCTGCCTATGGAAAACTCCTTTTGCATGTATATGCTTGTGTATATACTTAATGAATGTTCTTTACGTAAATGCCCTTGAAACCGCAATGCCTATATATCATATCTGTGATTTGGCAAGGTGTATTTCATTTTTCCCATTTTTAAATAATGAGGAAATTTATGTTGCAAGAGTTTTATTTTCACTACACGTAGCTAATTACCGTGATAGGTTCATGATTCAAAACCATTTTCTTATGTCTTACACCAAAGCCTTTGCTTCTTTAAGTAGGCAACTCTACTCAACATGAAGAAAGGTTCTGAGGGTAGGTAAGCATAAAGTGGACAATTTTGGCCAAATCTGAGATTCTCAGTGTTGTTTGTCTAATGCACAAACAATATGGGAAATCTCAGATTTGTCAAAAACCTGGGTAAGTTTTAAAACTTATTCTCATATTTCACCATAAACCTGACAGACAAAACAAATCCCAATCTCTGAGAGAAGAGTCCTGGCATTTTAAACCTTTTTATAAGATCCTTAAGTGATTGTAATGTACCTCCAATACTGAAAACCCCTGTACCAAACTGAAGGGCTCATGTACTGGTTCATCATGAATAGTGGACAGTGTTTAAAAAATTAATATTAGAATCAAGTCTACAGGGTAAAATCCCAGCTTTTACACTTAGT